>JASDQU010681128.1:84116-100119 GCA_032191745.1 Picea mariana
AATCAAGAAATGATAAAGTAAGGTGACAAAATCAAGAAGGAATATTTATGGAAAGTGGTTAACCCTAAAAATAAGGAAAATAGGTTAAGTGACCTAGAAATGGGTTAATATTATTTAAATGATAAATTAAAGTGACAAATTAAAGGTGGATTATTTAAATAATCAAGAGAAGTGAAAAAATAAAGAAATGATAAAGTAAGGTGACAAAATCAAGAAGGAATATTTAAATCTTAAAGTATTGGAGAACTTTCTATTTATGGAAAGTGGTTAACCCTAAAATAAGGAAAATAGGTTAAGTAACCTAGAAATGGGTTAAGTGGCATAAAAATGGGTTAAGTGACCTAAAGGATGAAAGTATAAATAAGATAGCAATGGTCTCTTGTAGATCATCCTTTTTGTGGATCAATGGAGAGCTTCTTGTGGGAATATATTTTGAAGTATTGATGGAGAGCTTCTTGTGAGAGCTTCTTGAGCATTTTTGGTGTGGAAAACTTGAGGATATTGAATATCTATAGGTGACTGAGGTAACCAAGGATATATAAGCCAAAATTTTGAGGAAAGTGAAGAAAAGAAGGCCGAAATGCAAGGAGGGATAAATTATTTTGATGGTGCTTTCTAAGGTATGTTATTTACAGGCCATCTCACCATTTTCTCTATAAATTTTTTTCTATAATGATTCAGATCCTAAAATTTCTATGAAGGTGAGAAAACATAGCCAAGTATATGTGGTTAAAAATTCATCTTGTGGATCGTTTTAGTTTGGGAGTTACACTCTATGGAAAATAGGGTTTGTGGCTAGTCTTGAAACTAGTCAAAATCAGGTGTTTCAGGTAAAAATGTCATAACTTATTCATAACAGATCCAAATTTAGTGAGACAAATTTTGTTGGTTATATTACAGTCTATAGTAATCTCTGTAATAGGTTTAGATCTATTCATCAAATATTTTGTGCAGTGCATGCTCTACAAGGTCGCTCTCTAGAATAAGCCAAAATTCAGCAAGGTATGCCATTTTTGCTATAACTCCTTTTCTAAGAGGTTCCAAGTAGTTCCAATTGGAGGAATTGCATAAAACATATTGAAGAAAATTGTGTATAAGTTTCAAATATTTATTCAGTACAGGTACAAAGTTATGATTATTTCAAGTTAGGTTTGTTGACTAATCCAAAACTAGTCATGGTTGAGACAAGCAGTTGATGAGTTGGCACATAAATGAGGTGTATAGTTGATGATGTTGGTACATATTTATGAATAATTGTTGATGAGTAGTTGACACATGATTGGTATATACTTGGTACATGGTTGGATGCACTTGTTTATGGTACAGGTTGATTACAGGTTGGTGCATGGTTGATGCTCTTGCTTATGGTACAGATTGATATCTGTTGAGGATTGTTGCCTCATCTCAGTTGGTGGTGAGAATGCAAGATGATTCTTGCATATAGAGCTGGTGCTCTTGTAGAGTTTTACTCTATTCAGTTGTTGCTGATAAACCCCAAGGATTGTAGTCCGTAATAAAAAGAAAATTGTACGTACATCTTGTGTTCTTTGTGTTCATTGTGGTGATGACTTGTTGATGATATATTGTTGATATATGTTGCTGATATGTGCTCACATATAACTGGTTATAAATGACAACAATGGTTAATGAATAAATGTTGAATGCTAATTTATGAGTTTTTGTGCAAGAGGGAAGTTTTCGGAAAAAGAGCCCCACACTCATTCACCCCCCTCTAAGTGTGGTAGGTGTGTCCAACAGAACAGTGTTAGTGAGGATGGCCTCTATCACTTTGTTGGTTGATTCCACTTGGCCATTGGCTTGTGGGTGATAGGGTGAGGACTTTATGTCTTTGATCCTATATTTTTCAGTAAGAGCCTTGACCAAATTTGAGGTGAATTGTGTCCCTTGGTAAGTGACTATTTCCCGAGGTACCCCGAAACGAGTGAAAATTTCCTCAAATAGAAAGTCTACAACAAATTGTTCATTGGTTGAATACAAAGCCTTGGCTTCTACCCATTTTGTTACATAGTTTGTGCAAACTAAGATGTACTTTTTTCTATGGGACATGGGATTGATAGGTCCTACAAAATCTAAGGCCCATTTTTCAAAGGGTTTGATCACTACTTGGGCTTGGAGCAGCATTTCGTCGACTGTTGTAGGTTTTCCCATTCTTTGGCAATCATCACAGCTGGCCACATATTTATTTGCATATTTGAATATGGTTGGCCAATAATATCCTGACTATAGAATCTTGTAAGATGTCATTTTGTCATCAAAATGGCCTCCACATGGGCCATCATGGCAAGCTCTGAAGATATCCTGCATTTCGTCTTCCTGAACACATCTTATGATTACCAAATCAGGTCCAGTTCGGTATAGGCTATCCTCATGCCACATATAATTGGAAATTAGTTGAATAATTCTTCATTTTTCTCTAGATGTCATAATTTGAGGTAGCTTTCTGATTACCAGATAGTTGGCTATGTCTGCATACCAAGGGGTGTAAGTAGAAATGGAAAATAAATTCTCATCCGGAAAATCATCATCTTCTAGAGTACTGTCACCTGTATGAATAAGTCTAGACAAGAAATCAGCAATCAAATTATCTCTTCTAGGCCTATCAATGATAGTGATATTGAATTTTTGTAGTAATAATAGCCATCTAGTCACTCTAGCATTTGTAATAGGTTTTTTCATTAGAAATATGATAGTTGAGTGGTCAGTGTGCACAAAAACTTTGTATCATGTTATATAGTGTCTAAACTTGTTGATGGCATGTACTACTGATAAAAATTCTTTTTATGTGATAGTATAGTTTACTTCAGTAGGTGAGAGGTTATTTCTAACAAAGTATATAGCATAAGGAATCTTCCCTTCCCTTTTTCCTAATACAGCTCCCAAAGCGGTATCTGAGGCATCTGTGCAAATTTGGAAAGGAAGAGACCAGTTTGGACCTCTCAAAATAGGGGCACTTGACAGTTTTGTTTTTAAGATTTCAAAGGAGATTTGGCATTGCTCATTCCAATAGAATTCAACATCTTTTGTCAGCAGTTTGAAAAGGGGGGCAACTAGGCTTGTAAAATTTTGAATAAACCTCCTATAGTAGCCAGCATGCCCTGAGAAACTTTTGACTTCCTTTTGTGAGCTAGGGATCTTGATTTGGGAAATAATGTTAATATTGGCAGGGTCCACTCTTATTCCTGTACTAGAGATGTGGTGACCTAGAACAATTCCTTCAGTGAGAATCATTCTAGATTTTTCTTGACTGAGTGAAAGGTTGGTCTCTTTACACCTAACCAATACCTTCTCCAAATTATCCAATTCATGTTGGAAATAATCCCCATATACCGTGAAATCATCCATGTAGACTTCCACACAATCATTGGTTAAATCAGAGAAAATAGCCAAGACAAACCTTTGAAAGGTAGCTGGGCCATTACATAACCCAAAGGGGAGAACCCTATAGGCATAGGTCCCCCAAGGACAAGTCAATGTGGTCTTATCCTGATCTTCTGGAAAAATTTGGATTTGATTGTAACCACTAAACCCATTCAAGAAAGAAAAATACCTCTTCCCAGACAAAGTGTCTAAGACCCGATCTATGAAAGGCAAAGGAAAGTAGTCTCTATAGGTGGCCTTGTTTAATTCTTGAAAGTCCACACAAATCCTCCATTTCTCATTTTTCTTTGGTACAATAACTAATGGGGAGACCCACTTGTTATCTGATATAGGGTAGATGAAATTGGCTTGTAGGAGTTGTTGGAGCTCTTCTTTTACTATATCTTTCAAGGCTGGATTCATTCTTCTTTGGGGCTGCCTGATAGGTTTGATTTGATCGTTAGTGTAAATATGATGCATACATGTGTCTGGGTGGATCCCTTTCATGTCAGAGTAATCCCATGCAAAAGCATCGGATTTCCCTTGAATCATTTGTATCAAATTTTGTTGTTGATCTGTTTCTAGGATAGCATTGGTATATAAGGACTTTCTAGGACTAATTTCAACATCTTGAATAGTTGATTCTTTCCCTTCCTCTATTTGTGACATAGTGGCTACTGTAGCAGTGGGAAGGTGCCAAATTTCTTGAAATTCGGGGCTAAAGATGTATGTGTAGTTAGGGAAAGATTGAGGATAATCGATGCATGCTGAGTCAGCCAAGAATAGTCTTAAGATTTGTTCTTCAGTTTKCTCTTGTACTCCTTTTACTTGTTCAAGTGTCAATAGGGGCTGAGTGCAATACTCCTCCCCATAGGGATTCCCCAACCAGAGAGGAACTTCAGTGGCTATTTGGGCGGGGGGAAAAAGGATAAGATTTTGACTTTGAGTGCCATTGGAGATTGCCATCTCTCCAGATCRAAAACTTATGAATGCATAAGCAGTGGCCAACCAAGGTCGACCGAGTACTACTAGATGTCCTGGTTTGGGGGATTTGGGATGAATTGCTAAGAAATCCACAGGGTATTCCCAAGAGGCCAATGTAACTATTATATCATCTAAACTTCCTGCTAGGGTGATGATGTATTTGTCTGCAAGATCCAGTAGAGTTTGTGTTGGTCTTAGGTGATCTAGTTGCAGTGTTTTCATAGTGTTTGTTGACATCACATTTATTTCTGCCCCTAGATCAACCGATGTGTTAGGTAAGGCAACACCATTGATTTCTATGGTTACCATTGGGTTCCCTGAATCACTATACTTAAATGGCATTTTTGTTATAAACTTTGATAACTGCCCTACCACCTATATGACAGGAGGATCCTTCCTCTTTCTCCCTGGATTTTTAATGCAAAGGTCCCTTAAAATTTTAGCATAGATAGGTATGTCTTTAATGGCCTGTAGTAGTGGTATATTTACACATATGTTCCAGAGTTCAGTCTCTAGATTATGTTCTATAGGTTCCTAAGTTTTCTATATGAGCAACCTTTCTAGGTAAGGAGGATTCATTTTCTGAGGTGTTTCTACTACAAGGGAGTTGAAAGAAGGAATTTCGTGTTGTACTAGGGTGTTTCTTTCTTCATTTAATGGATTAGTCATTTGTTCTTCTCTTTGAATTTTTTGGACATCTATTTGTTCTTCTTGATTTGTGTGATTATCTACTTGTTCTTCATGGATAACCACAATGGGATTTGTTTTGTTTACAACCCTTCCTGATCTTAATTCAATTCCATTGAATGGAGCTGGCATTATTACATATGTGGGGAAGGTTTGTACTTCAACATTTTGTATAGGTTGTGTCAGCCTGTTATTTGGGTTAGTGATAGGTTGTGTAGGAATAGGGGTAGGCCGAGGAGGGTTTTGGATGGGTGCATCTTGTATTGGTTGCTGCATATTTGGATTCATGGGTAGTGTGAGTTGTTTTTGTAATTATGGGGGTGGAAGAAGAGAAGGGGGGTTAAATCCTCAGAGAAACTAGGAAATATTTGAAGGGTATTGTGGATAGGTGGGAAAATTTGTTGGTTGGAAGGGAAAAATCCCATATATAGGCCCTCTCCACCCTTTTTTCTAAGGTTGGGTTTGTGTCGACCACTAAGGATAAGACATGGGGGGTACCCATTGCTGTTGGGGGCATTGTGTAGTTGGGTCTGCAAACATGTTGGGTTTTTTTTGTCTCCATTGTCTCTTAGGGGGGTAGGATGTCTCAGGTTCTCCTCCTCCCTTGAGCATGGCCTTGATTCCAAGTAGAGAAGGGAATTCATTGGTAGGATGGTCCTTTGTACAGATACCACATATTTCAATAACATTAAGGGGGAATTCCTTTTCAGGGTGCTTCCTCCTACACCGATGACAGAAAATTGCTAACACAACATTTTCTTCCTCTTGTTTTCTTTTAATTTTCATGGTATATAGTTGGAAAATGATGTTGTTTAGGATATTTGTTTTAAAGTTTTCTAATATATTTCCCGATTCAATCCCAGTGACACCTCCAGATGTGGGTTTAACAATTTTGTTGGTAGGGTCCCTTATACTTTTCCCCATTTTATCTTGACTGTGAGAGTATCTTTTACAATACTTTGTTATCTCTGCAAATGGATTTTGGTACACATCCCCAGAACTCATGAGGTTTAACACTTCAATGCAATCATCCCTCACACCCTTTAGAAAGACAGTCCCAACTGTAGCTGTGTCTAAGGAAAACTGCTTAGTCTTTTGGTAATTGTATAAGAACCTCTCTAGGTGATATTCTAAGCTTTCTTCTTCAGATTTCTGCATTTTGAATATATCATTCCTAGCATCCCTAGGTATGTAGTAATCTTGGTATTTCTAAAGGAAGGTCTCCTTAATACCATCCCAAGACAAAATGGTGTGTTCCCCTAATCTCATGAATCACCTTAGTGATGAATATTTTAGTGTAGCTGGGAAAAGTTTTAATTTTTGAGCATTATCTATGTAGTTATAGCTCCTACACAATATGTCAAATTCAAATAGAAATGAGTCAGGGTCTTTTGTCGACATACCTTGGAAATGAGGAAGTAAAGATAATGGAATGTTCTTCATAGAAATGTCTTTAGTGATATCCAGTATGGGGAATCCAAATGTCTATGTTTCATTAGTTGTGCTTCCCTCTTCTTCAGCCATATCTCCAAACAACCTATAGGGGGGTGGTGAGGTCTCTCCACTAAGTGATGGTTCCACCACTAGGTTACTTGGTATCTCTATATGTTCCAAGGTTTTGTGTGGCCTTCCAATAGCAGATGCAACCTCTTCTATTACTACCTCTGCTTCTTTTCCAGTTTTTCCTTTGGATGGGGTCGTCAGTGCTTCGTCTCTTTCTTGCTATCTTATGTCTTCAATCTCAACAATGGATTCAGATTTAGTGCCCTTTGTTGTTGTTGCAATTGATACCTTTGAGCTCTCTCCTCTAAGAATTTTTCCTGCATGAATTTTAGATGAATTAGTATAAGGGGTTTTTTTTGTTGTTGTTTGCTTTTCTAGATTTTTTGAGATTTTAGGAGCAATGAATCTACCTTTATTATCCCTATACCTAATCATAAAATAAATTTAAATGAAATAAATAAAAAGGCAGATTCCTAATTATTAAAGGTAGGAGGACAACCTGACTTTGGAGCAACCCCACCAAAGTGGATGTGCAGGTTACTAGCTCTCGTCTTACCGTCTTCTCTCCACCCTCATATTGTCCTTAAATCCAATCCAAACTTAATCAAACCAATCAAAAACTCAAAATGCTACCTATTACCAGTTACAAATTCTTGACAATGATCCCAAAATGTTGTTGTATAAATATGTTCAATATATATCTTACACTCATTTAAATGTCAATCCGGGATTCGTAATCAAAAGAGTTGTTACACTATATGTGTCAAGAATAGGCATGTGTCGAGAACAGGCAACCTACCTAATTTTGTTGCATATAGGAAATAGTTAATAACATAAAAACTTTGTTTCTAAGATTTCTAAATACTTCAAACACCCTTGAACTTAGAAGAGAAAACTTATATTGAAACTTCTTCACACAAACAACCAATCAAAATATTCTATCCTAGAGGAACAAGTCTATTCATTCTAGGCTCATGAATTAAAGAGATGAACTTGAGAAACTTGTCTCCTGTAACAACCAAAACAATAAATAGAAATAAACTTCAACCACTCTCGAAATGAAAATTAGTTCCTTGTTCATGCAATTCAAACAAACCAGTACAAGGAATATTCAGTATAATTGAGAGACTTCATTACAAAGCATGAAGATGAGGTATAAATTCTTCTAGTTCCTTGATATACTAAATCTAATGCAATAATAAACTCAATATATCAATCCCATGCTTCAAATAATTAAGTGGCCATATCCAACATTTGAAGATGAAATATCTATTGATATAGCACCTGGTTATTCACACCAATCCACAAACGAATGTTGAACTCTGAAAATAAATTAAAGATCATTAACACACACTCACACAATAAAACATTTACAGGGAGGTTTACCTTGGTTGGGGAGGTGGGCCCTTACCGAACCAACAAGGAACCTCTTAAGAAAGTAACAGACTAAATCTTTTCACTCATACCGAGGAATTGGCATAATAGATATTTGATATTAATGCAATTGGTAAATTGGATCAATAGTTCTTTACTTCATACATAGAAATGATATGTATCGTCTAGCTCTGATAGCATACTTCATTACATTCCTTATTATCCACACACCTATCACCTATACAATATTCCGTATATAAGGTAAGTTGATACTATCAATATCTATACATAAGCATTAAATAGTTTGAGAGATTTTACAATTGATATTTACATTCAATTTCTAGGAATCGACTCCATCCTCATGACACGAAGTGCATGAGCGATAGAGTCTCTCATAATTTGGAAAACTGATTTGGGAGATTTTGTTCAACTACCTTTCTCAAAAACTTCACCATCATATTGGTCCAACTGGTGCATTCTGGAAACAAAGGTTTTGGTACCGGAATACACACAGTCACGAATCTAAGTACCAGAATGGGTGTGAAGCAGATAGTACTGGAATAGCGCATGAATTGGTACCAGAATAGATTTGGAGTAGATATTACCGGATCAAAACTTCCTTGGGTACCATAATGGATTTGGTACCGGATTGTAAGATGATTGGTAGTACTAGAATGGTGCAAGTACCGGATAGGCTGCTCATGAGTCAAACCATTAGGACTATACAAAATAAAACACTTTAATTGAATTATTTCAAGAAATTTAAAAAAGCATGTTTCAAATCATCAATTACCTCTTGTGAACATGAACAAGGCTATTAGGTATTTGTTTGAGAGGAAATATTCAAGTATAGGCTTATAACATAGGCAAAAAGGCTCGGATACAAGGTAAGATAGGGTATTATACATGTCAAAACAGAGACTCAACAAGGTGCCACCATCTTGTCTAGCAGAGGCCAATGAGGTGGAGGACCACATTTCTAATACCTTGGGAAGACCAGGGGAAGCCCTTAGAAAGTGGTCACACTTACAAAGACTGCAAGGGAATTTGGGTTTCAAATTCTTTGTTTTAATCTTGTTGAGCTCATAAACAATCCCAATATGATTAATAGTAGCTGGTTTCTTGGATCCAACATCTAATATGGTTGAAGCCTTGGTCCTTTTCGGGTTCTTCTTCTTCTTCTCTTTCTATTTCTTCTTCTTCTTATCAACCTGGCTACTTGCTTTAGATATTTCACTAGGCAAAGACGGAGAAAGGGAAGGAGACTTAATAGGTGAAGAAGGAAAAAAGTCGACATGAGGTTGATGTGTGGGTGGTGTACTTACATATGAAGTATTAGGTGCAACTGAAGCACTGGGAAAATTCAAGATCACCGGAGTGGGGAAAACTCAAGCTGGTAATCCGATGGTGAGTCCCGAAAGACTTAGTGTGGAAATGTACAGAGGACCAATGTTTCCAAAAGAAGGAAAGGTGAAAGGCTCCTCAGGACAAGGCTCTCCTCCATTGGTACTCCCAAGAGTTGATACGATTAACACTAACTCGACCTAAGGTCTACTAAGTAAAACAAACAACACACGCTATGAATCTAAGAAGAAAACAATCAAACAAAACTTCCCACAATGAAACCATTAGTTGGTGATGAAATCCAATGTCGCGAGATCAATATAGGAAGGGGAATGGATAGAGTGGGTGGATCAGTCACGTTGGTGACCTTCTTAATGGAATTACACCTTGGTGCAATATTCCACACAATAATTGTGGATTTACCCTCCAAGGAGCCCGAGTGAGTTTGACCAACGTATGTTCCAGGTCCAGTGAGACTTCCCTTCACCGTCAACTTATGTGAGACCATGAAGATTATGGCTACTAATATCACCAGCTCATAGTCATCCCCTGGGTGGGTACAGTCGGCAGTCAAGTCCGAACATATGGGCAGGATAAAAAGTTCAAAATCCTTTAAGAGAACTGAGGAAAAGTGGATTGGTAGAACTCCAGAGGACCCTGAATGGATTCAGAATTCACGAAGCACCGAGACCAAATGAAGACAGTTGAACCTCAAGAATAACCCCCAATATACAATCTGAATACTATGAATGGTTGAACCACGGAGGGATATTCTCTATAACTCTCCCGAACGCGACCTCGTGTGTAACCCCTGTGTGAGAGGGGGATCCCAGTAAGCTGATACGAAAATTGGATTTTCTCTCCCTATCACAAGATGCTAATTTTTTTTGAAAGATTTGGAAATCTATCCTTTCAACCTATTCCAAATCCCTAGACCTTAATATAATGTAGGATTTCTAATAGAAAATGTAAAAATGTCTGACGAATTTTAGTTTAACACTTGATTTTAAGGTTGTTGCTTACTCTAGAGGAAAATGGCATGGAATAATTTATGTTTTGACCGACTCTAAATAATAAAAAGAAATGATAATGAAAACATTTCACTTCTATGAAAGCTATATTACGAGAAGGAGAAAATGTTTATCATTCCAAATGCACAATGTCCCAAAATGCCAAAAACCATGCAATTCTGCTACTTCAAATCCAAGCTAGTTTCACTACCCAAAAGTAAGAATGAAAGTATCTTCTTTGTTTTATTCTAATGTATGAAGAAAGTAAATACAAATCATTTGATTTTCCACTAATTTCAATCACGAGAAAGAGTCTTATGCAGATGCAAAAGACATGAAGCGACAAAGGTTTCAAACAAGGCATGCACTCAAAGAAATGAGAAATGAAAGAAAACAAGTAGAAACTTGTCCTAAAAATAACTCAATCAAGGATTCAACAACTAAAAAACATTCAAGGAGTACAAAAATATGCAGAGAATAATCCAAGAAAAGACAGAGAGAAAGAGAAATCACTCAAATTGTCCCGACAAAACAAGGCGCTAGAAAGGGAAATTTCACATTTATGAAAACGTTTCAAGCTCAAATAAAGACAATAAGGAGTGATAAGAATAAAAATTCAACCAAAATAATTTCACAAACCAATCACAAAGTCTGGGTAAATACTTCCACAAAACAGGCTGAGCAAATCTGAGCAGAGAAAGGCAAAAATCCTCCAAAAAGGAGACCATTGCTCCCTGTCTCAAGGGTATAGAGTGCTGCAATGCTCCCTAAATCACTGTAGGTAAGTTCTAGCTCTATGATATAGCCTACAGGGGGGCGTTGATCCACCTAGAAATTCAAAAAATAGTCAAAAAAATGAAGAAAAATTCACCTAGAATGCATGAAAATTGGTGAAAATGCTAGTGAATGTAAGAGAAGGCTAATGGATGATGATCAAACAGTAAAAGTGATATGAAATATGGGAAAAATAATAAATAAAAGAGGAATTTTTTGGGAAAAATGACCTCAAATATCAAATGGAACAATGGATAAATCTTTGAATTTCCTTACAACAACTTTCATTCAATCAGATAAATGAAAAAAGCAGTAGATCGAATCCAAATATAAAAGAAGAAGAATGACTCAAAGTAAGGAAGGAATATGTCAAAAATCCAAAAAAAACATCATCAATTATTAGAAATCAAAATCTTGGATGCCGAAAACAAGGACACACTAATATGGTAATAACCCTGAGTAGATGAAAAATCAAAAGCTAGACTCAGAGATAAACTCCCAAATAGGTTTTTAGCAGAAAAAGACTAGCGCTATGGTTTCAAGGGTACCATATCATTGCAAATATCTATGGGAGCCTACAAGGGAGTGCTAGTGCTTTGGTTGTAGAGGCAGGGGAGCACCAGCCTCTCAGAAGAACTAAAAAATGCCCAGAACTCAAAAAACTCATGAAAATCTAGAAATTGAGTGTGTATGGAATGAATCAAAGAGCCAACAAAACATCTAAGAATCAGAAACACAATATTAATCAGATCTAAAGGTGATAAGTGGACAAAAACAATACCAAGGAAGGAAACCAAAACTGAAATCTTTGTTCCCCAGTGGAGTCGCCAATTTCTGTTACAGGAAAATCCCCCTGTGGACAGGTGAAATTCCTCTTGGATATAGACCCCTATAACCAAGACTGAAAGGTGCTAATTTTAGTCACTGACATCTCTTTAAACCTAGCTAAACTAATCTATAGAGAAGAGGAAGAATATGTACCTTTTTATGATGTTTTTCCTCGCCCAGTTCCAAGTTGAGCTCCGATCCACAAGCTCTTCAATAGGTCCTGCAATCCAATCAAAGACAAAACATGCTTCCTATTCTACTATGATTAGTTTGAAACTAGATCTATCCATTAAATACAAGTTCATGTAGGCATACACAATATTGAAGGAAATCGACCAAGAACATGTATTAATGAGAACTCAATAGAGATACTTACATACCTTTGATGCAAATGTGGCAGCCTCACCAAGATCTCCTTGTCCAACCCCTTGCTCAAATGATCCAAAAACAAAATGACTATTCTCCACTGATTATCTGCCTTATGAGATCATAAGTTTGATGCCTTAAATGTCCTTCTTCCTTATGAGATCATAAGTTAGGTATCTCTCAATCTCTCCATTTCGTCACAATGAGAAGGCCCCCTTATATAAGCTTGGAGAGGCCTAACCACCTTAGATATTCTTGGGATAGGTTGACGATCTTTCTCCATCAGTTGTGGATCCTCCCTAAGATCCATCCTTGACCTCAGATTCGAATCCAACTAATTTCCAAGATAAGGGGGATCTTCCCCTTATTTTCTCAACAAAATAATGCTCCCCCATAATGGTGCACATAGCACTACAAGACTCCCCCAAATAAATGAAAGGAGCGCTAGTGCTCCCTGCTAGTGGGTAGGGGAGGGTTGCCCAAGATTTCCTAAAAAAAAAACCTAGTGCTCCCCAAGAAGGGTTTACAGAGTGCTACTATTGCACATGAAATTTGCACACCTAGGTACCTCACCCTAAGTGTCATACAATGTCATATAAGTGTCTCATACACCTTGACACCATAGAATAACCTATTTCATAATCCCTAGTCAATGTGGAGGAGGGATACATTACATGAAGGCAAAAATACCATACACATGAATTATTATTAATATTCATGGAAAAGGAATTGATTAAGTGTGAGAATCAAGTGCACATGAATTATTATTAATATTCATGAAAAAGAAAAGTAATTAAGTGTGAGAATCCACCTCACATTTGGTTTCCTATTTTTGAGGGAAGGTGCAGGATCTCATGGATGGTTGAAATATTTCCTCTTTAAAATCCTTGAGAGATATTTCCTCCCCAAAATCCTTAAGAGATATTTTCTCCCTAAATATCTTAGAGATCCCTTTCTTAGTGGATCTGATGAGAGATCCTCTCCATGGTGGTTAAGCCTCCAAATCCTATATAATGATGGATTTCCATGGAGGAAAGGGAGAGAAACAATTGTGAAGCATCTAACTTATGATCTCATGCAGAAGATGTCATTTGGAGCATCAACATTCTTTGTGTGGACTGTTTAAGAAAGGGTTTGGACAAGGAGAGCTTGGTGAAGCTTCTGCACTACATCCCTGGCTATAAGTAACACTTTGTTCTCATCAATATAATCAATGATTGGCCTGTTTCTTTCAAACTTGTACTTGTTCCATATAAGTTTGTCTATAGTATATGGATCTATGTTTTAGCCAATCTCAGTAGAGTAGGAAGTTGTTTGTACTTTTGTTTGTCTTGCAGGATCTACCAAGGGGCTCAAGATCGAAGCACCTCCTGGACCTTGCAAGGACAAACGACATTCATAAGGTGCATACTTTCCTCCTTCCCTTTTGTTCATCAGCTTTATTAGATCTAAAAGGAAGTCAATTTCCATGTTAAGCACCTTTTGTCTTAGAGTTAAGAGTTTAGCTCTCAAGAGGAAATCTACCTGTCCGCAAAGATATTTTCCTACAACAGCTACAATGCTACCCCAAAGAAGATCAAGGAGCGCTATCACTCCCTGTCAGTGGGTTGGGGAGCGTTTCCCTTCAAAATTCATTTTTAAGTGGTTTTCTCAAGGCAAAAGGATTTGTACTCTTCATCAAATGACAAGTCCTTCTTTAACCAGTCTTTGAGGGTGTCTTCAAGTGTTCTTTGTGATGACATTCGAGACACGACATAGGCAAGATGAATGTATGATGTATGTGATACTTGTGACACTTATGGCTAAAATGAGACACTTGCGACACTTGTAATGATGACAATAGGTCATCATTGAAGTGAGTAATTTTGATGTGTAACAGTAATACTGTTCCTTTACCGCATCCACAAAAAAATCTCAAGTGGGCTCAACCCCATATATTCTAGATTCCTCTATGGAACATTGCTCCCAATAATTTTCCCACTAATGTTTGACATGGGGGGGAGCCTTAAGGAGTGTGAAGGTGATATTTTCCCTATCGGAGAAATTATGAACAGAGAAATAACCTTCTAGTTGATTTAACCAAATTTTAGGGAATGTGCATCTATTTGTCCTTCAAATATGGGAACATCAAAATTAACGTGTACCTTGAAAGGTGAGGTGCCTCCAAAGTGGTCGCTTGGTGAATATGCATCTGTTGTTATCAACATGCATTGAAGGATGTGGGAAAAGTTCTCCATCATTTCATCCCTCTGTCACGTGAGAGCTTGCTCAAGCAACAATTTAATAAAATAATCTTCTCCGCCATTTTTCTTTTCTTCCACCATGTAGGGTTTCTTGGGCGTACGAAAAATGATTAAGAGTAGCCTTCTCTGATATCACTGATCTATATTATCTTTGAGAAAAAAATGAAATAAAATATATTACAATGAAATACACATCAATATTTCCAAAAACAGAGAAATACAGTAATAGGATTTCTACTAATGAAATAAATGTACATAGACTGTAAAAATATAGAGTGAAAGATTCGCTAGAATGGTGGAATCTTATCTATAAGAAGAGATGTGAAAAATATTCACATTTGCAAGAAGATGATTATTACAATGAGGCTCCAAATTCCTTTTTAACATAAGTAATATCCAAAACCCTAACCCCAGAACATGAAAAGCCAAAAGGTTTGTGGGCCCTGATGGGGGTAGTTGATACATCAACTTCTCGGGGACTTTACTTTTGCATACGATCTCCTTTTTGGACACTTGATACACCATTGGAAAGATCTAACCAAGAAGATTTATTTTCGACTTGTCTAGGTGAGTTTCGTTAGTAGTCACTTGGGCTCCAAATCCCCAAAAAATGCCGTTTAGGGCCTCAAAACGGCCCTAGAAGTTTGGAACCCAAAAAACTGCCAAAACACTGCCAAGATGGAAAATTGTTTTTCAATCCCGTGATATAGGTGGGTGGCCACCGATATCCACCTTGATTACCCTTTGGAATTGATGGAATCACTTTTAAATTTTTTTAACCTTCACATAATAGATCTAGCTAGAAAATACCAGACACATTTGCAGAGAGAAATTGAGAAAGAAGAAGAAGAAGAGAAAGAATGAAAGAATTCTCATTAACCGTATTCTACACTCAAAGAGTGAATAATTTACAATAGATATAGGATACATGAGTAAATAATGAGCCATAGTGGTGGTATATATTGATATGGACACACACCAATAGTTACGTGAGTGAACTTCCACCTAGTCTAGTCTCTCAGGCAGTTACGAGAGTGAACTGCCTTATAGTTGAGTTAACTAGTCAACTAGTCTTCAATTAACTGACTGAACATAGAGTAGTGAGGAGTTAAATTATGAAATCAAGGGTATTTAACCAACATAGTGATGATACCAAGGCAAGTGTGCATTATCTAGTGATGATCCCAATGTTTCATGGTGACAAAACCAATGCAACATCTAAGCTCAACTCAACTAGTCAAACTGAAGTGTCAACTAGAAGAGAATATTATCCATGTGGAATATTCTCCCCTAAAATATAAGAGACTGGATAATGATTAATTATTACTAATAAACAATGAAAAACCTTAGGAAAATTAAATCCTATGTGTGTGTGAAGTAACTCCAACACCCCCCCTGAACATCACTATGGTGAATATAAAGAGTGGGTCTCGGCAACAAGGCCATTTTAGGTACCCAAATACAAAATATACACTGAAATAAATGAGGAAAGAGGGAAAACCTTGTGGGAAC
>JASDQU010681128.1:100762-114172 GCA_032191745.1 Picea mariana
TTCTCATAAAATATCATAATTGAGTCTGATGTGCGTGGCTCCCTTTTTGTCTCCTGAGATGCATGCATTGTGCATGGAAAATTTTATGCATGTGACTCCTAAGATGCATGCCATATATCTTCCACATGAATTTCAAAAAACAAATCTGAAATGGAGTAGACATCATCTTCAATTAATGGAATACAATTTTTTGCAAATACTTTTGTAGAAGACTCTTCATAATAAGAGGCTTGATCTTCTGATGGCTTCTCTTCTGGATCTATTTGTTCAACCTCTTGCATGAAATATTCACAATATTCTTTATTCAGAAATAGAACATCCAATCTGGTCCATAATTCATTTGGATCTGATTCTTGTGATTCTTGATATACTCGATGGAAAAGTTCAGGAGAAACAGACGTGCAGATACTTCCTATGGCCATATCTTGTCTATTGAAAAAGTCATTTTTCTCATCGATAGAATTGGGCTCTACTTCCATTGCCATAGTTATTTGGTACAAGCCTCTACATATGAGATGAAGTAGAATTCTTGGCTTCCATTCCAAATAGTTATGAGGCGTGAGAAGTATTGTCGATGAGTAAAACATAGATTCCATCTTTATGTGTTCTTAAATATTCAGTACCTGCAAAAATAATTTGGTGTAGATTTTTATTAGCAGTCCATCAGCTCTGATACCATGTAAATGTGTTGAAACTACATATAATATATCTAGCTATAAAATAACACACACACTTGCAGAGAGAAATTGAAAAGAAGAAGAAGGAGAGAAAGAATGAAATAATTCTCATTAACTATATTCCACACTCAAAGAGTGAATAATTTACAATAGATATAGTATAAATGAGTAACTAATGATCCATAGTGGTGGTATAGAGTGATATGGACACACACCAATAGTTACGGGAGTGAACTTCCACCTAGTCTAGTCTCTCAGGTAGTTACGGGAGTGAACTACCACCTAGTTGAGTTAACTAGTCAACTAGTCTTCAGTTAACTAACTGAACAGAGAGTAGTGAGGAGTTAACTTGGGAAATCAAGGGTAATGCATCAGTCTAGTGATTATCCCAAGGAAAGTATGCATTAGATAGTGATGATCCCAATTTTGCATGGTGAAAAAACCAATGCAACATCTAAACTCAACTCAACTAGTCAAACTGAAGTGTCAATTGAAAGAGAATATTCTCCAGGTGGAATATTCTCCCCTAAAATATAGGAGATTGGATACTGATTAATTATGACTAATAAACAAGGAAAAAACTTAGAAAAAATAAATCCTAGGTGTGTGTGAAGTAACTCCAACAACACTCATACTCCACCTGTAACCAATGCTCCTAATATTTGTCTCCTCATGTTCCTCTCCCCCTTTGAAATCAATGGAAAATGGTAACTCTCTTTGGGGATGCTCCCCCTATCTTCATGCTTATTATATTTATCTTATGATCTTCCTTTTCCCTTTTTATATCAATAACAAAGAGTGACTCCCCCTAACAATATAACTTCTTTGAATAGTATCTCTTTTTCTTCATGCACTCCAATTGCCTTCATGCCTCTAATATTTCTCTTTTTCTTTTTTTCTTTCTCCTCTCCTTTGACATTAAGGGTAACTGCCTATGAAAATTTATCTCCCCCTATATTATTTTTCAATATTTCATGTATATCAATTTGGGGCTTCATGTGTTTTCTTTATTTACTCTCTTTCGGTTCTCTTTGTCCATTAGTGCTTCCTGTTACTATAACCTAGTGAAGTATATGGAAATAATTCATGTTGATATTCCTTTATTACTTGACTTCAAGTTTTCATGGCTTCTCGTCTTCACTGAACTAACATCAATGAAATAATCAACCAAAAATATTCTTTTGACACTATAAATATTCCTAATGTTTTTTCTCTATCAATACACTTTACTTCTGAGTCATATGATTTACAATGAGTCCACCTTCCTTTCTGCAATTTCTTTTGAGCTCATGCTTTCATCCATTTTTATGTACCTTCTCTGATTTATGTCAAGTATGGTCTTCTATACCGATTGCATATCTCATGAATTCATTGTTTTCCATGTGTCATGAAACTTTCCATGACTCTACTACACATGATGTTGACCCATTTGTCACTTTACTCTCCTGAAGACATCTCCAACTTTGTTGAAACTAATCACTCCATATTATTTCTTCTCAATTTGAATCAAATATGTATACTAGTTTGATCTTTTCCATCAGGTCATTTTGAATTTTCCTTCCCAAAATCTTCAAACAAACACTTCATACTACTCGAAAGATAGTTCTCTAATTTGTAACTGTTGCTCCCCCTCTTCAACATTCACATTTACTGGGGGAATCCAAGATAGATGGCTTAGAACAATGGATGAAGATGCTTTTATATAGAGTCATCTTCCTCTTTGCTTGTAGATTCATCATGATCTTGCACTACTGTAAATCATGAGAGTATGATCTCTAGGAGTACTTCATTCACCCGCTCTTCATTTTCCTGCTCTTTTTGTTCTTACTTTCTTCTCCAAAATCTATTGTACATGATATCAACATTTTTCTTCATGGAAGACTTCATCATGCTTTTAAAATCACGATCTATGAGTCCATTTTTTTAGCATTTGTGACATTCAATATTGTGGGGGGGCACATAATTTTAAGGATGAAAAATTATTTTAAAATGTAGAAACCTTGGCTAATATTACTAATTCTTCACATGCCAACTATAAAATGTTTGGTGATATTTTTAAAAAAAATATTCAAATCTCTAAGGATTTTCTATAGTTTGTATACAATTTTGGCGATTTGTATGGTAAAATAATTTTATCCTATAGAATTTGGGAGAATCATTTTTAGAATAGAGAATCATGTTTTTGGAAAAACCATGGAAAATTAGCCCATGAGTGAAATTTAGTCCCTAAAATCATCCTTGTGTGACATACAAATTTCTTTCTTGAACATTTCTTCCATAATCTCTTCAATTTACAGCTTTATGTCCAAAGTTATTACATTTAAAACAATAACCATAAAATAAACTTTAATACTTGGAAGTAAATGATCCTCTTTGTGATGTAGTCCTTCTGAATTCATGCCTTGGCTAACCATTATCTTCTCTTTTTTTGTTTCCTTCACACTGATTGAAGCTTCTTTGATCCCATAAAGGTAGAAGGTCTTATTGGATATCCATCTCTTCTATAATATTATTCTTGACTATTCTCCATTTCTGGAATGTTCTCCTTTGAGGGGTCACATTCCTCCTTCTTGATAGGGCCTATGATTATTTCCACATAACTCTTAGCCTTATCTTCATTCTTCCTTTACAACAACATGAAACATTTTTCTTCAACTTTATTTACTGCCAGTGTGTAGCTTCCTCCCTTTTCAACGTTCTTGTTGAGCTTGACAAACTCAACCCTTAATGTGACAACTTCTTCTTCAAGCTTCTCACAATACTCTTCCTTATTCATCATCTAGATATTCATAAATTATTCCATTCTCTTTGTTTCTACAAGTTGGGTCTTCAAGGAAATTATTTCTTCTTCAATTCATCTTTCTTGTTGACTAAATTCTACTTCATGATTGTTTAAGTTCTCAGATATTTTCCTTAAGAGGACTTATCAAAGTTTCTTCTCTCTTCTCTACTTCATTTAATTGTCATATTATTTCAACTTCCAAGCATTTTTTCTCTTTCAACTTATACTTCAAGGTGTCTTCAATCACTTTGGCTTCTTCCAGCCGAGCTTTTATATTTATGATAATCTCATGGGATTCTTCTTCAATTGTTTTCAATTCTTTCTTGAGGGAATTATTTTACTTATTTTCTTTTATTAGCTCACTTAAATCACTGATTAGTTCATCCTCAAAATCTATTGCACCTTATTCACAATCTTCTTCTTCTAGATCTATCTGACATGATGAACATCATTCTTCGCCTTTTATCTCAATATATTCTTTATATTTATCAACATGATATGCATATGTGATAAGGATAGTTTCTTTATAGTATATATTATGTAGATTATCCCAAAGCTCTTTGGTTGATGAACATTGTCCCACTTTGTATTTTATTGAATCAGGTAATCCTTCCAGGATGAAATCCATTGTTATTTTGTTGTTTCTTTTCAATTCCTTCTTGGTTGCAGTATTTAGTTTCTTTGAAGTGTTGTATACTGTAGCAACTAATTTCCAAACATAAAATCCTTGTGCCTGTAAAAATATTTTCATCTTTATATTCCACATCTCATAATCTTGACCATCCTGACCATTAAATATTAGTATTCCATTATCTGTGTATGTTTTATCCATGATCTACCTTCTAGAGGTTAGACTGAGTCTAAAGAAAGTGATTTGATACCAATTTTTGGAATATTCACCAATACTGAGAGGGGGGGTGAATCAATATTGAGAATTTTTTACCGATTTCAATGAGAAAATTAATTGATCAATGATTCCAATCACTTATGATTTCACTTAACATATCATAAACATATAACCATAAACAATGCATCACGTCTGTTGTCACAGTCACAGACTCAGGGTTCAACGCTTCAACGCACCAACAAAACCCTAACTACTGGCCCTTTCGGCAACACCTGCGAAGTAGATGAAGTATCACCCAAGGTAGAGGTAGGGGGGTTGCAAGACTTAGGTGTCTGCAACCTAGTTGGGACATAGATTTGTGATCACAACACTTAATAGAGCACTTTAGCCAACACCAAGAATTAGTTATTAAACCTTATTCACAACGCAGGTTAAACCCTTATTACATATTAGCACAAGATATAGCCTTTAAAACTTATTAGCACTTAGCATGAGCTTAGATCTAACATTCATTCACATCATACAGCACTAGAATTCATAGAGGTATACATCACGAAAAAAGCACTAAGAAAATAGATACATAAATAACATGAACAAAATTTCACAAAGCACATCGACACAGGATATACATGGTTAACCCCATTGTGGAGATACGTCCACCAACTTCTTCTTCTTTATTAGTCTTCAATCTTCTTACAATCCTCTTCTCCTGAGCACAAATTCACAGAGACAAATCCACCAAGGGACATGAGATCTGCATGCACCTCACGAGATCCTCCTTCCCTGAATTACGTCAAGGCACAAAGCCTTACAAAGTATGTGCACAAAGTCTCTTACAATACTCTTTGCACGAAGCCAACTAGTCATGCACTAAGTCAATGACCTCTAAAACCAATTACTAGTTCACTTACATCTCCTACCTACTTATTTATACATTACAAAAAGGCATAAGCATGGGTAAACCCATGCTCCGACATTCCATACTCATTACATAAACCCTAAAATCCCAATAAGCTAGCAAAATGGGTGATATCCCATGATCTCCTCTTCGACTGGGCGCTCCGTCTTTGACCACCATGTTGAAGTCTCAAAAATGGTCAAACGGGACCAATGTTTCCTTGAAACTTGGTCGAGGGCTAATAGGCCCCCAAAACTCACCTGTGACTCATATCGATTCACTTTGATCTGGGTAATATCTCTTTGAAGTCCTCGAGCTTAGCTCAGACTACCTCGACTTGTTGCTTCACTAGAGCCTCCTTCTCGAAAAAATCCTAAATTGCTTTCTCGATGATAGGCCCTTCCAGGCATTGTTCCACTGTTGTGACCACCTATTCCAAGTGTGAGCCTTGTCCCTCTATCTCTTCAAAAAGTGTGCAGGCTTCGTCCTACACCTGCTGGAGTCTTTGTGTCACCTCCATAACTCTGCTCTGAATGGAAGTGACCTACTGTTGGACTATTGTTATAAACCTAATTTGCACCCAGCTTGCATACCTGGCCTCTGGCCCTACTAGTTGCCATTTTCTTGAGCCAAGCTCTTCTAGAAAGCCCTCTTTTTTGGGCCACATGCACCCTGGCCTTCTACAGCCCACATATGTGTTAGGTGATTTATATGTACTAAAAAAGACACTAAAATACCCTCAATTAAATTGTCAACCCGGGGTAAGTAAACTTAGAGTCGTAGAAAAATATATGCCAAAGGTAAAAGGTTGGTAGGAGTATATTCTAACTAAGGAAAGCAGCTATCTAGGGCTAATATACTCATGCAAACCTATCTAATGAAAAAACCCTACTAGGAAAAATGAAAACTAGGTAACCTAAGCACCTTTGGGCCAAGGACTGATGGATAGTTCCTAAGAAAGCAAATGAAAAAAAAAATCTATGTAAAGCAAACAATAAGCAAAAGCAAACTACTAAGCATAATAAGCAAATGACAAAAGAAAAATTCTTTAACTTGCCAAACTACATTCAATGAACAACTACCATATGAAGGCAATTAAATAAGAAAGTAAGAAAAAACACCTATCTAACCTATTAAAGAAAATAGACAAGTAAGCAAAGACACCTAACTAACCTACTAAAACAAAAGAGCAAGTAAGAGAAAACAACTAAAGAAAATAGGCAAGTAAGAAAAGACTTCTCATTGAACAACTACCTAGCCTAAGAGGCAAGTGGACTAAATGCCTAATGAAAAAATATTTCTCTTGCGTGAAAGGAAATTTAAATGCTCAATGCAATGCATGAAAGGAAATCTATTCTATTGAAAGCAAGAAAGACTAACAACTAAACTTATGAAAACAAGAAACTATCTCTTCTAATCTACGAAAGCAAGAAACTATCTTTAATCTATGAAACATTTAAATGTAATGTTGGTAGTTGTGTGAATGCCTTCGATGGTGATGGATGATATCTCGATGACACTTGACAACAAAGGACAGTTCTAATGGTATAAGCTCAATACTAATTTCAATCGAAAAATGAAAGGTGTGAAGTAAACAGTCCAATGAAAACTTAGCCATGATAAAAGTAATGTTAAATACCCTGCATATTCATGTATAAACCATTAACATCGTAATGATATCATCATTATCTAACTAAGGAACTTAATTGCATTTTAATCTATGAAAGGAAATTGCATGAAATAAAACTATACTATGTCTATTTTAATCATTCAAGCTATGATAAGAAAATGAATTAAAAACAGAGATTAGATCATGCTTATTAAAAAGTAAATTCACAATTAATCAAAAACTAAACAAATGAAATCTATCTAAAAATAAGACAAGAAAAATATGATTAAGAACTAGAATTAAATCTATTCATCCATTAAAGATCCCTGTGAAATGAAACCCGGATAGAGCTTTGTTTTATTCTAAAAAGAACTCGGTTTTAAACTTGACTGTAAGATCATAAATAAAAGTGTAATTTGATATCTAGATGCATATGGGGTTAGTGTAGAGACTTGCAAGTCTATTCCTATCCTGAAAAACTAATTCATGATAACACAATCCATCACACTAACTTGCAAAAGAACAATAAAACAATTAAATCACAGCTAGCTAATTAAAACATAAAACATGCATGTACAGGAAATAAAAGACAATTTAAATTATGAAATGTATAAACAACACATTGATCATCACCAGACTGCTAGTGGGAGCCCCCTCAATTCATGGCTACTCTCTACAAGAACACCACAAACTTCAATAGGCCGAATTCACCATGAAAGTAAAAAACGTGGTTCTGGCACTACTCTGGCAATGTGAAAAAATTCCAAGAATAGAGTATAATAAGTTTATCTCCAATCTGATGGATATTCTACTAGCTTAACAATCTAATGATCATCCTTGTAGCATTTATAGGTTTGCAACCTATGTGGTCGACCACAGGAGGGTCGAACCACCTCTAAATTTGGCAAATTACAATAAATGTGGCCATAACTAACAAAATGGAAGAAGCTAATAATAGCCCTCTTTGGACAACTGAAATTGCATTGTCTTGAGCTTCGTAGCTGGAGGGGGCAATGACAAACAAAACCCATGTGCCTGATTTGTCCACCACTGGACACCAATACCATAACTGCCAACTCACCTTGTATTTTTGTGCAATACTAAGTGCTGGAATGGGTGTGGATCAAGTACCGGAACAAGTGTTGGATCAAGTGCCAGATCAAGTTTTGGACCAAGAAACATGGTGCGTTTTTCCCTGTAACAACAAAAAAGCATGAATTAACTCTTGGAAGCATAAAAACATGATAAATTAAACTTTATTGAATCACAAAACATGAATTATACGTACCTCATGCCGATTATACCATTTTATCATAAAATTCTTCAAAAATATCCTTTGAAAGATAAAAATGCATATGTACATATGGAAAAAAGTGTATAATAACATCATCAAAATGATCATATCTTGGGCCCAACATTACCCCCACACTTAGGATTTTTCAAGTCCCACTGCAAACAAAAATAAGTCACCCCTCAAAACTAGGCTTACTGAGGAGGATTGGCTTTAGAAGCCTCTCCTTCTTGCTATGTAGGCTTAGTCTTGTGCATCTTGTGTTGTTTTAGTTGTGCTCTAAGGTTGCAGTTAGATTGGGTCATCCCATCGACTAACCGTTGAAGGGAGTTAACGTTTTCCTAAAGGACTACATTGTCATGATGAAGGTGTGCATCTATTGTCTTCCTCTCTTCCAACTATTGGAGAAGCTGATGGTTTTCTCTTTGTAGCTCCTCTATAGCTGGGGCATAATCAGTGATCTTCGAGGAAGGCTTAGGTCCTTTGAGAGATGTGGACAATTTATCAATTTTAGGATCAAGAGTAGGTATGGGTGAAGTAGGTGTGATGGGAGATCGGAAAGGTGAAGTAGGTTCTGATTTTGTTTTCCTTAGTGGCTCTAATCCATCCATAGAGACTTCTCTAGGTTGCTTATGTAGGCTCTCAAGGTTGGAGGATACTTGGATCGGATCCGAAGTAGGTGGAGGCTTTGCATAAGGCTTGGTTCTTGCGCTCTGGGTACTCTTTCGAAAGGGTCCTTTACCAAATTGGTTGGCTCCCCTCTTGTTTTTAGGAATGATGGGAAAGTCTTGCTGCATTACTTCTTAAATATTTTTAGGTGTAGGATCAAGAAAGAGTGAAGGCATTGGGGGGTCAACAATAGGTTTCTTTTGGTCTTTTCTCTTGGTCTTTTTTTCGATGAAGAAGTATGGATATCAACAAGCTTTTGGTATTGTTCTGGAAAAGAGAGGGTTTGTGCAAGGGATTTTGGAGTTCTTGGAGAGTGAGGCTTGGATGGAGAGATAGTTTTTAGGCTAAGTGTCTTTTTATCGGTCTTAACCGTCAAGTGAGGGTTTGCAAATTGGCAGATAAAGGCATCCCAATTTTGCCCCTATTTCTCCAACTTGGAAAGAACAAGGAGCTTGATCAAGCCATGGTGGAAGAGACTATTGTGGAGATTAGTCACATTTTTCCTCACTTGAGAGGACATCTTCTCTAAGATTTTGAGAAAATAAAAGGGAAAGTTCAAGGGTTTATTGAACAGAAAATGAGCCAGCAATCTAAAATGGCAAGCCTTGAAGGTGGGGTATCTACCTTCACATGTAACTAACATTGTGATGACGATGAGGGGATTGACCAATTTTGGCTTTATCCACTCCTTAGCATACCCTTTCACTCCTAAAATTCTCTCGAATTCAGGCTTAAACACCCTGTTGTAACTTAGGAATGGCAATTGGTGGTTTTTGAACCATCTATCTCCCATTCTTGGGAGTTTTTTTGCAACAAAATTGACTCTTCTGTGACTGCAAAGTTGAGAGACCCTACATGTGTTTTCTTACCATCAAAACCAACTACAAATTTCATAGAGAGTTAATCATCATGGCCTTGCAAACTCAACAAAAATGCCCCCCAGCCATCACACAAGAATACTTCCCTACATTGTGCGAATTCTGGAATGGAAAACAAGTCTGCATAGGAGGAGGGTTCGTATCTCTTGGGCATTGTGACAGATTTTGAATTCACCAAGGAAGGGCAAAATTGAGCGACACAGAGACACAAATTGGGCACGGTATGAGTGCGATTGGAATAGAGGGCGAATTTTACCAAGAAAGGGTGCGAAGAGGCCAAGAGATGGCACGAGTTTAACACAGTATGAGTGTGATTAGAACAGAGGGAGGATTTGGTAGAGGTTGGGCGCGATTCCTTAATGTAGAGGAGAGCAATTGGCAAGGGAAAATGAAAAAATAGAGTGCCCAACCCAATTTTGGATGCTCTTATGGTGGAGTATGTTGCCCACATGTGCACACGAGCTACCATGTGTGAAGAATTTGAATTCAATGGAAAGCTTGGGAGTAATGGATTGGTGTGTATTTAGATCAATGTCCAAGTCTTTTGACTTGGACATTTGATCATAACGATATGAGGCATATGTTAATCAATGCCTCCAACCAATGTAATTAAATATAATTGAATTCTAGTTACCTGGAATCTAGGATAGTTACTGGTATGCAATTCAATGGCACTTCAAATGACACTTAAAACGACATTTCATTCGGCACCTCATATGGTACTTCATCCGGTACCTCATCCGGTACCCCTGTATTAAGTGCATTTTCACCTCTTATAATGGATAGCCTGCAATTCTGAAGCGTTTTTGACAACCATAATGGTTAATGATCAGAGGTAGAGTGCTCCATGATTACTCATTCTTCTTGTATATGACATATAGTGTCAAAACCTATAATGAATGGGTTGTAATGAATGATAAACCTATAAGGAGTGGTTTTTTGAATAACCAATAAAGAGTGGTCCATTAAGCATGATTTCGGTAATGTATAGCACACAGGAGTGAAGCATTTAAAAATAACATGACTGTCAATGTAATAACATGTATCATGGTAATAATACAAAAATTCTTGCAAAGACTCATTTCTCCAGGCAATAATCATTTGTCAGCTCAAGAAACCCTCCCCCACACTTAAGTATTGTGACACCTCACAATCAAAAGTATAGGAAACTAGTCAATATCCCCCAATAACTGAAGATTTACAGTATGTCAAGTGTAAAGATGAAATTTTATAGATTGGTCTGACGACACAGTTAGGATATGGCCCCACCTATAGGATAAGAGATTCTATATATAGATAAGAAGAGGTAGGAAAGAGAGTTTCAAGATATTCTTAGAGTCATTTCCCAATGGAAATTCGATGAGATTCATTAACCTTAGGTTAACCACAGATACTCCATCTTAGATTTGTATGCAAGTAACTCCATACATCAGGACAAGTTTAGATTTATTATTTATTTTTGTCAAATCATCATCCTCACTAAGTAGAATTCCCTGCTACCAGCAATCCTATTCAGTACTCTGGTGGGTTTACTTAGTCATACCATGGGATGATACCCGCTGCCAGTAGACTTGTTCAGTATCCCAGCGGGTTATCCTCTTAAACCCTCAGAGACTGGCCCTCCATCCTTTAAGATTTTATTATAAGATTTCTTATGCAAGAAGATGGGGAAACAGCTCTGAAACAACTTTTCTTCCTTTTTCTTTTTAATTGGGATGGTATTTATGTTAGAGGATGAATTTCCATTATATTGTTTAGTGGTTTTCCCAATTTAAGGGGTACTTAAGAAGACGTGGCCTATCTAAATATATGATATAATCAAGTTATTTAGTGTGTAGTGGATGGTACCATCGCAGAATAATAGAAAGGTATCTCTAGGCTCAATTTACTTTCTTCTTTTGTAATTATTATGATGTTTCCATGACTAACAACTAATGAGACCTCCCTGTTACTCTTTGATAAAGACATTTGACTTACTTACTCAGGTTTGTTGGAAAAACTATACGAGAGACCTCTAGGCTTGATAGTTCTGGTATCACTTCCTTATACAGTGGTGAAGAGTTTCAAGAGAAAATACTATAGAATGCCTTAAAAATGATAATTTTGCAAAAACATGGATAATTACAGTAAGTCACTATTCATTTGATGCTTTAGCAGACACAAAATTCAAGTATAACAATGTTTTGAAGAAAGATCTTGAAACTGTGTACTCCTGGTGAAATAAATACTTACAGAAACCTCTTACAATTGCCTTATTAACAAAAACCATTTACATATATACAGTAGAAAATATTTAAAAACAATTTCAAGAATAAGGGGGGGCTTCCCCATCTACTAAGGCCAATGCCTTGTCAGCTAACATGACATGTAGAAAATCCTCTCTGGAAATGGGCTTATGATAAAATTTAAGTCGATCTCCATTTACCACAAAGAAGACTTGTCCATCGTCAATTGTTCTAATTTTTACAGCTCCATTGTCATATATAGTGTCTACCTCATAAGGTCCCATCCAATGGGTGGTAAGTTTTCCTTTGAAGGCTTTGAACTAGGAATCAAACAATAGGGCCCAATCACCAGGCTGGAAGCGTTTATTTTTAATAAACTTGTCATGCCACTTGCTCCTCTATTTTTGGACCAATATTGTCCGTTGGATGGCATCTTACCTAATTTCATCCAACTCATTCAACTGTAGGGCTCATTGCTTCTGAGCCTCATCCAAGTTTGTTAGGACCACGCAATGTACCCTTTTTGCCCATACTTTTTGCCATTGTTATACCCTTCATCACCTGTATTTAGACTTATACTATCAGTTCACCTGATCATTCCAAGGTACACAACGCCCTTTCTCATTACTACACATTTAATCTGTTTTGCATGATATTTTACATCACTCTCGTACTTAACCATTGATTAGAAGTGCATAAGTGTCTATATCTGCATAATAGTATTCAAGACCGATGCTGAAACACAGAACTGTCCAAAGTTGATGCTGAAACACGGAAGCTGCTACACAGTCCGAGGATGCACATGTTGAAACACGGAGCTGCTACACAGTCCAAGGATGCATATGCCGAAACACGAAGCAGCTACATGGTTCGAGAAGGCAGATGCTGAAACACAGAGCTGTCACTCAATTCAGAATTGCAGATGCTGAGACATAGTGGAGACCGTCATGATGCTGAAACACGAGCCCTGACAGTTAGTAGTCAAGGCCGACACAGTCAAAGGGCGCAATTCACGTGGCTGAACAACACGTGAATTGCGATGCTGAAATAGCATCAGCAGCTATGAGAAGAAGCTGTTACACCAGTCGTAACAGCAATGCCTCATCATCTCCTGTATTAGCATTCGGTTGCATGAGAATAGGACACCCTATGCTGATTTAGAAAGAAGATCCGATTTAGTGTAGGATCCAAATCTGCCTTGTAATGATTGTATCGATGGGATTTCTCCTTTAAATTCAAGGGAAATCACCATTCGAGGGGCCAACTTTTGATGTATTGAGAACTTCAGAGAAGCGGGACGTGTTCGATCTTTTCCAATTTGTAATGTGATATTTCAGCAGATGAATAGAAGACTGCTTTGATAATTCATCTCTAAGTTTTCCCGTTTCAGGGGAATCTTGTGAGAAGGGAGGGCCCACCTTCTTCACAAGATTCAACCCTTAGTTAGAAGTGTGATTGTTTGATTTTCGTTTATATTTTGTTTGACTGTTAATTGCTGAAACACTGTTTAATGGGATTTGCGTTGCTGAAACAC
>JASDQU010681128.1:114272-129675 GCA_032191745.1 Picea mariana
TCAGTTCACTTCAGCAATTATAGATAGAATGATTTCTTTACTACAACACTAAGTGCTTTTGGAATTGAGCATATACAGTGCGTGGCTATCTTTGAAACAAAAGACTTCCCTGGGTTGATAATTTATGTTCCACTTGGTTGTTTAAAATTAATTAAGCAATTATAGTGACCAACAAAGTTCAATCCTAATTCTATGGAAATACGGAAGGTCCTTTCTTGGAATTATATTGGTAAAAGTACTTGTTTCGCGTACACTAGCTCATAAGGGGTATGTCCAGTAGTATTTCTCCAGGTAGTTCAGTATGCCCACAAAGCCTCTGGGAGCCTATCAGCCCAATATCAGTGATGTAACTTAACAGTCTTGGTCAAGATGGCTTCCAGAACTTTGTTTGTGGATTCTACCTAACCATTGGCTTGTGGGTGGTATGGAGAAGATTTACAATGTTTAATCCCATATTTCTCTATTAGCTCTTTCATCAGCTTGGAAGTGAATTGAGTGCCTTGGTCGATAACAATTTCATGAGGGACACCGAAGCAGGTAAAGATGTCTTCATAGATGAATTCGACAAAATACTTCTTTGTGGCCCTAAATAGAGATTTTGCCTCTACCCATTTGGTGACATAGTCCGTACAAACCAAAATATAGTTCTTCCTACGGGACATGGGTGAAATTGGTCCTACAAAGTCGAGGGCCCATTTTTTGAAGGGTTCTATCATAACTTGGGCCTGTAAAGGCATTTCATCAGCTAACGTAGGTCTACCTATCCTTTGGAAACTATCACAACTTCTCACATACTTGGCAACATCTTTGAAAATGCTAGGCCAATAGTAACCTGAATGTAACACCTTATATGTTGTACGTTTTTTAGAGAAATGGCCACCACATGGTCCATCATGACAGCTTCATAGTATTTCAGGTACCTCATCCTCTCGGACACATCTACAAATCATCAAATCAGGACTTGTGCGAAAAAGATCATGACCAACCCAAGAGTAATTAGCACTCTATCTAATAATTTTCCTCTTTTCATGAGATGGTAACCTCCTAGTGGCCAGATAGTTTTCCATATTCGCAAACCATGGGGTATTGATAGAAAGGGAAAAAAGATGCTCATATGGGAAACTATCATCTATAGGGATATCATCATCCTCATTTTTTATTTAGGAAATAAAGTCATCTACTACATTATCTTTTCCAGGTTGATCAAGCACAGTAATGTTAAATTCTTGCAATAACAAGAGCCACCTAGTCACTCGGCCATTAGTTATAGGTTTATTCACGAGGAACCTAATGGCAGAATGATTAGTGTGTACAAATACTTCATAACCTATAATGTAATGACGAAACTTGTTAATAGCATGAACAACTACCAAGAACTCTTTCTCAGTGACTGTGTAGTTCAACTCAGCAGGGGACAAGTTCTTGCTTACAAAATAAATGGCATAGGAATGTTGGTCCTCTTTTTTCCCTAATAACCCTCCTATTTCTATGTCGGAGGCATCAGTGGATATATGAAATGGGAGAGTCCAATTGGGACCTCTAAGAACTAGTGTCACAGAAATCTTAGCTTTTAGGGTTTCGAAGGTAGTTTGACACTGCTCAGTCCAAACAAAATCAACATCTTTTATCAATAATCCAAACATAGGTGCAACAATCTTTGTAAAATTTTCAATAAACCACTGGTAATATCTGCCATTTCCAAGAAATCTTATCACCTCTTTCTGAGTCTTGGGGGGTGGAAGTCTAATAATGAACTCAATCTTTGTAGGATTGACTTTTATTCCTTCATATGAAACATGATGTCCTAGAACCACTCCTTTAGTTAACAACATTTTTCATGACTTAGAGATAGGTTCATTTCTTGGCATCTGATGAGGAATTTTTCTAAGTTGTCTAAGGCTTCCTGGTAAGTGTTGTCATAGACTGTGAAGTCATACATGTATACCTCCACACAATCATGAATAATATCATCAAATATCCCTAATACTGCTCATTGAAATGTGGCAGGAGCATTACACAATCCAAATGGTAAGACCTTATAGGCATATGTGCCCCAAGGACAGGTAAAGGTAGTCTTGTCCTGGTCCTCGGGTGCTATAAGAATCTGATTGCACTCGTTGTACCCATCTAGAAAGGAGAAATACTTCTTTCCGCACAAGGTATCTAGAACTTGGTCAATCAAAGGAAGAGGAATGTAGTCTTTCAGAGTGGCCTTGTTCAGTTCCTAGAAATCAACATAGATTCTCCATTTCCCAGTCACTTTATTTGGAACCACTACAAGTGGGGATACCCACTTACTGTCAGAGATGGGATAGATAAATCCTACATTTAACAACTTATGGATTTCCTCCTTGACTATATCTTTGAGTGTTGGGTTCATCCTTCTCTTGGGTTTCCTAACATGTGTCACTTCCCCCTAGGTATATATGTGATGGATGCATGTGTCATGGTGTATACCCTTCATGTCAGTGTATTCCCAGGAAAATGCTCCTGATTTTTCTTTAAGGATATATACTAATTGTTTCTGTTGATCTGTATCTAGCCCAGAGTTTATAAGTAAAACTTTCCTTGGACTAATCTCGTAGGGCATAGTATATGACATGGCAGACTCATTTATTTCAAAAATAAAATATTTTGAAGACAAAATGGATGGGTCTAATTGTTCTTGAAATTCTTCCCCAAACATGTATGCAAATTAGGGAAAAGACTGTGGAAAATCCACACATGTAATAGAAGAAATGAATTGGCTTAGCACATTTTCTGGTGTGTGCTCCTAAAGTTCCCTTGCATGGTCACTAGGAAATATAGGTTCTTCCCAGTCTTCACTCTCGTATGGACATTCAAGCCACCATAGATTTTCCATAATAGGTTGAGCTAGAGGGTAAATGGTGAGCTTCTAGATAGAGAGACCATTTGAGATGGTCATTTCTCCTTCTATACAACCAATAAATGCATTGGTTGTGGCTAGCCAAGGTCTTCCCAAAATAATGGGATGGCCTATGGGAGGATCCTTTGAATGAATGAAAAGAAAATCTACGGGGTACTCCCATGAGGCTAAAGTAACCATGACATCATCTAAAATCCCTTCAGGTATAACCCTAGTCTTACCTACTAATTCCAAAATGGTTGGGGTAGGCTGAAGAAGAGGTTGTAACTGTAATTGTTCAAAGGTAGTAGTAGTCATAACATTGATGGATTCCCCTAGGTCTATCAGAGTATTTCCAATGGAGACCTAATTAATGGTTATGGTCACTACGGGGTTTCCTAAATTCCCATATTTTTCTAGCTTTGGCTGCTCTGATATGTACTCAAAGAGTCCTCCTACCAAGTGTATTGTAGGAGGGTCCTTTTGCTTCCTACCTCGCTTCTTGATACACAATTCTTTGACTACCTTATTGTAGATTGGAATGTCTTTAATAGCTTGAAGAAGGGGAATCTTGACACAAATATTTTTTAACTCATTCAAAATGTCAAATTCTGGTCGGGTGGTAGGTTTCTCGATTACCAATCGGTCTGGATAAGGAGGGACCTTCGTAATTTGTGAAAGTTCATTTTGGGGAAGCTTGGGTTCTTGATTCCTCAGGATAATAACATCTTCCCACCTAATTTGATCCATGGGTTGTTGGGTGGTTTCTTCTTCTTCTTCTTCCTGGATGACTACTGAGGGTCTTTGCCTATCTAGAACTTTCCATGATCTTAGTTGAATTTCCTGTAATGGAACATGAATAATAACATATGTCGGGAAGGCCTGCATCTTAATATTGTTAAGAGGTTGAGGGGGCTTATTATTAGGATTTGGCACTGGCTATACCGGTAATAGTGTCAATTTTGGGGAGATTTCATTTTGAAGTTGTAGTGGTTGTTGTTATGGGATAGGAGGTAAAGGTGGTGGAACAAAACCTGGAAAAAGTTGTGGAGTGTTCGATGAGAATTGAGGATAAGGATGGTTGTACATAGGGATAGGTGGAACTTGAGGGTTTCCTTGGTTGTGTCCTCCCCTCCATCCTTGAATCCAAGGATGTTGGTACTAAGTAGACCATTTTTTCCAACCTACTGAGTTCCACTATTGTTGTTGATAATAGGGTGGAACTTGAGACTGTAGATCCAGGTATGGGGGTTGATTCCTAGGCTGCCATGGCCTCCTAGGTGCATAAAAAGACTCCCTAGGATCCCCATTCCTATAGATGGCTAATAAACCGGGCAATGATGGACATTTTTCAGTCACATGGTCTTCTGTATAGAAGCCAGAAACCGAAATGTTATCTAATGGGCACTCCCTTGAGGAATGCTTCCTCCTACATCTTGGGCAATATATGCTCATTGTTGCATTTTCCTCCTCCTGTTTCTTTTTGAGTTTAAGGGTATCCAACTGGGAACCTATTGTGCTTAAGATGTCAGTATTAAAGTTTTCTAAAAGGTTCCATATCTCTGCTCTCGTGATACCACCTAAACTAACTAGTTTTAAGCTTCTATTGTAAGGGTCTCAAACATTCTTTCCTATTTTGGCTCTACCCTTTGAGTATTTTTTACACATTTCACATATTTCTGCAAATGGTTTGTGAGAGATGTCACCTGATGCCATCAGTTTAAGTATCTCTAATTATTGTTCTGAAATTCCCTTAAGGAAAAGAGCCCTAACTGCATCCTCTCGGAGGTCATGGTATTTTGACTTCTGGGAGATATAACCAAATATTTCCATATAGTCTTCAAGGGTATCATCTTCTAACTGTTGTACTTTAAATATGTCATTATGAGAATATTTGGTCTTGCAGTAGTCTTGGTACTTCTTAAGAAAGATGTCTTTCATGGATTCCCAAGACCTAATACTAGATTCTCCCAACCCCATGAACCATCTTAATGCAAAGTCTTTGAGGGTGGCAGGAAAGAGTTTTAATTTCTGGGCATCTTGCACATAGTTGTAGCTCCTGCACAAGATGTCAAATTCAAATAGGAAGGTGTCTAGATCTTCATTGTTTTTACCATAAAAGGTAGGTAGTGCTGAGAGAGGAATATTCTTCATATCGACATTTGGAGTGGTGTCTAAAATCAGAAATACGAAGGTAGTTTCAGTTTGGTTTCCATTTTCTTCTTCCTCCCTGTGTCTTACATTGTTATGGTCCTCTTGATCACCCATATTTTCTTGGTTTCCAAAAAGAGAGTACCTAAGTGGTTTTATCCTTGAAGGGAACAAAGTTTCTCTGTGACGAAAAGGTCTTCCTACTGATTGGATGTCTGGGACTCTACTCGAGGCGGTTGAGATTATCGGTGCCAAAGTTTCTGTGTTAATTTGAGAGATAATTACATTGGCTTAGCTACCAAACAAAAGATTCACCTATTCAGGGTCTATGATATCTTTACAATTAGGGTCCCCTGGTGGTGGTGTAAAAGAAAAGGTTGTATCGTTTGGTTCTATGGAAGACTAGAGTGGTCTTGCCTCCTGTCCTAATATGATTGATGGTTCAATTTCTTGTTCTATAGTTCTCCCTGTGTTAGTCCCTCAAGAGACTATTTTATCTCTTTAAGTCGAGCTAGCTTCTATTTTTTGGTATCAGTCTGTGGATTTTATAAGCAGAATGTTCCTTCCCCCAAAGACATCGGAAGGAACCTTGGTTGAAAGGTCTGATTTTGATTTAATGTATCTACCTTGTGGGTCTCTGGGCATATTCATGAAACAAAGCAACAACAAAATAAAAAGCTACCATTTGATTACTAGGTCTATTCATGAAATAAAACAAAAAGAAAAACTACTATTGGGTTTGGGGGAACCTGCTATAGCAGATGAGAAGGTTCTTACCTTTCGTCTTAAAGTTCCCCCACCACCAAACTAATGATAAGGTCTAATGGTTATCTAATTCCTAATTACTTCTTACCTTAAGACAACTCCCCGACAACGACACCAAAATGTTAGGTGATTTATATGTACTAAAAAGACACTAAACTACCCTCAATTAAATTGTCAACCTGGGGTAAGTAAACTTAGAGTTATAGAAAAATATATGCCAAAGGTAAAAGGTTGGTAGGAGTATAGTCTAACTAAGGAAAGCAGCTATCTAGGGCTTATCTACTCAAGAAAACCTATCTAATGAACAAACCCTACTAGGCAAAATGAAAACTAGGTAACCTAAGCACTTTTGGGCCAAGGACTGATGGATAGTTCCTAAGAAAGCAAATGAAAAAAAAATCTATGTAAAGCAAACAATAAGCAAAAGCAAATTACTAAGCATGATAAGCAAATGACGAAAGCAAACTTCTTTAACCTACCAACCTACATTCAATGAGCAAATACCCTATGAAGGCAATTAAATAAGCAAGTAAGCAAAATCACCTATCTAACCTATTAAAGGAAATAGACAATTAAGCAAAGACACCTAACTAACCTACTAAAACAAAAGAGCAAGTAAGCAAAAACAACTAAAGAAAAAAGGCAAGTAAGCAAAGACTTCTCATTGAACAACTACATAGCCTAAGAGGCAAGTGGACTAAATGCCTAATGTAAAACTATTTCTCTTTCATGAAAGGAAATTTAAATGCTCAATGCAATGCATGAAAGGAAATCTATTCTATTGAAAGCAAGAAAGACTAACAACCAAACTTATGAAAACAACAAACTATCTCTTCTAATATATGAAAGCAAGAAACTATCTTTAATCTATGAAACACTCAAATGTAATGCTGGTGGTTGTGTGAATTCCTTCGGTGGTGACGGATGATATCTCGATGACAGTTGACAACAAAGGACAGTTCTAATGGTATAAGCTCAATACTAATTTCAATGGAAAAATGAAAGGTGTGAAGTAAACAGTCCAATGAAAACTTAGCCATGATAAAAGTAATGTTAAATACCCTGCATATTCATGTATAAACCATTAACATCATAATGAGATCATTATCTAACTAAGGAATTTAATTGCATTTTAATGTATGAAAGGAAATTGCGTGAAATAAAACTATACTATGTCTATTTTAATCATTCAAGCTATGATAAGAAAATGAATTAAACACAAAGATTAGATCATGCTTATTAAAAAGTAAATTGACAATTAATCAACAACTAAACAAATGAAATATATCTAAAACTAAGACAAGTAAACTATGATTAAGAACTAGAATTAAATATATCCATCCATCAAAGATCCCTGTCAAGTGAAACCCAAATAGAGCTCTGTTTTATTCTAAAAACAACTATGTTTTAAACTTGACTGTAAGATCATAAATAAAAGTGTGATCTGATATCTAGATGCATATGGGGTTAGTGTAGAGACTTGCAATTCTATTCCTAGCCTACAAAACTAATTCATGCTAACATAATCCATCACACTAACCTGCAAAAGAACAATAAAACAATTAAATCACAACTAGCTAATTAAAACATAAAACATGCATGCACAGGAAATAAACGACAATTTAAATTATGAAATGTATAAACAACACACTGATCATCACCAGACTATTGGTGGGCCCCCCAACAAGTCATGGCTACCCTCTACAAGCATACCACGAACTTCAACAGGCCAAATTCACTATGAAAGTCAAAAACGCRGTTTTGGCACTATTCTGGCAATGTGAAAAATATAAAAAATAGAGTATAATAAGTTTATCTCCAATCTGATGGATATTCTACTTGATTAATGATCTAATGATCATCCTGGTAGTATTTATAGGTTTACAACCYAGGTGGTCGACCACAGGAGGGTCGAACCACCTCTAAATTTGGCAAATTACAATAAATGCAGCCATAACTAACAAAACGGAAGAAGCCAATAATCACCCTCTTTGGACAACTGAAATCGAGTTGTCTTGAGCTTAGTAGCTGGAGGGGGAAATGACAAACAAAACTCATGTGCCCAATTTATCCACCACTGGCTGCCAATACCATAACCACCAACTCGCCTTGCATTTTTGTGCAATACTGGGTGTTGGAGCGAGTGTCGGATCAAGTACAGGAACGAGTGTTGGATCAAGTGTCGGATCAAGTGCCAGACCAAGAAACATGGTGCGTTTTGTCTTGTAATAGTAGAAAATCATGATTTAACTCTTGGAAGCATAAAAATATGATAAATTAAACTTGATTGAATAAAAAAACATGAATTATATGTACCTCATGCCAATTATACCATTTTATCATAAAATTCTTCAAAAAGCTCCTTTGAAAGATAAAAACGCATATGTACATATGGAAAAATGTGTATAATAATGTCATGAAAATGATCATATCTTGGGCCCAACAATATGCACACATCCATACGCTTGCAGGCCTTCTACAACACATGTATACTAACAAAAGCATGAAAAATGGAAAGTTGCAGACGAGAAACAGAGTTTCAGGAAAATGTTAAAACTATTTGACTGCCTATGGCTAGTCATTCAACCAGACAACTACCTATAAAAGAAGGGGTAGGGGTCCCATTTGAAGAAAGAAAGAAGGAGAGTATAGGAACTCTGCCCAAATTTATCCCCCCTTTGCTCCAATTTCCTGCAATTGTATTGTGAGGTTGAGTAGTTGGTGCATTGTGAAGAGGAGCCCAGGACCAAGTTCGAGGAGTAGTGTCAGGAACATATTGTAAATTTTACTCTTGTGAAGATTAATACAAAAAGGAATATGTTTTTCGTCCCACCATATCATGTGTTCAAATTGTGTATTTATTTTATGATATTGTCACATCTAACCCAACAATTAGTATATGAAATGCATGTTTTCAACTCTTTGTTTGTCCATGTGTGAATGTAGGTTAGCTTTGGGAGGAGGGTTGCAGTCAAGGAGCGATTGAAAGTGAAGGGATCGACATCAAATGAAGGATTCAAGGTAGAGTTACCTAATCTTGTTTGCACCTTTGTATTGCATGAATGTGGGGTTTTGTGTTGGGAGAATAGGAAAAAGTAGAGGCCTTTAAATGGTCATTTTTTATATGCATGATTAGAGCCCTTAAATGCTAAGTCTGTAAGTGGGATTTCCCACTCACATTAGAATTGGCGACTCCACTAGGGAGACTCTAGGGTTCTTTGGGTATTTTTTATTGGATATTTTGAAATTGGTTTTACTGCCTTTTTTGAGTTTCTGCAAGAAGTCTGAGTGTTCGGGGGTTCTGGTTCTCAATATCATCCTTCCTTGCTCTGCTTACCAGACTATTCTTTTTCTATTTTTGAGAGTCTTAAGAGGCATACACGCCCTATAGTGGGACAAAATGTGTATGCACACGCCCTGCCTTTAGTCAGCCTGCGTATGTACGCCTACTGATGAAGTGCTAGCTGCATCTTTGAGAACCCAAGAAATCCTTCTCAGGAATAGGTAGTCATCCTCTCCCCTGCAGAAGTGATCCTTCTCAGAGATCTTCTGGGTCCTTCTAGGTCTCTTATTGAACAGTCCATAGTCAGGTAAGAACCCCAGGATTATCTTTGTTTTGCTATAATTTTATTGCCTCTTTGCGTTAAAGTAAGTTTTTTTTTGTACCTTTAAGGGGTGTTGGAATTCAATACCAGTATCCTCTGTTGAAGCTTAGATTCTTCTTTTCTTCTTTTTTTGAATGTTTTCAAAGGCACATGCAGCCTGTAGTGGGCCTTCCTGTGTGCATACACACCCTGCCCTTCTACAGTACACATATGCACGCTAGTTGTTGATGAGATAGTCACGTACCTATCCAGAAATGTTTTTGGAGGCAAACATCTGCCTCCCTATCAAGTTTGTAATCCCTAGGGCCTTTTTTGTTTGAATGTGATCTCTTCCATAATAGCTTAGCCTAGGTTTGAACTCTATTATGGCTTTCTTTTTCATTCAAATTCTTCTTTTGTTTCTTTGTTAGGTTTTTTTGATGAGATAGTCAGTCAGTATGAACTGCCTTCTTGGTTGTCAGTATCTCCCCACGGTCAGTGGTTGGCCAAAAAATTTTATTGGCCTTGTCTTGTCTTGTCCTTTTTACCGTTTTTTTCTTCAGAAAAGGACAAAAGCCTCCAACATTAGTTTTTCTTGGTTTTTTTGAGGCACAATAAAAAAAAAAGTGGACGTTCTCTTTGTTTGGTTGAGTAGTCAAGTGTTTGTACAGATTATCAGGAAAAAGTTCATTTTCATAAGTTCTTGGCTGAGTGACTTAGGACAATAAGTAGCTCGTAGTCGAGTGAAATCCCGTTTTCATTTTTCTGTCAAAATATCTTAGAAAGAAATTTTGAAAAGTTGGTTAAAGTAAATTATTTTTGAAGAAGTAGTTTTGTTTTAAGAACTTTGAATGTTCTTCTTTTCGTCACTATAAAACATCACTGGTTTCATTATCATCTCCTATAACTTTAAAAACAACCACTAAAATGAATTTTTAAATAAAATTTGTTAGACTTTATGTTTTGTAGGGTACACCAACAATTCTAGGACTAGAGCCTTGATTTAGGTTGGAGAGGAAACTCTTCAAGGATACCAAACACAAACATAAGAGTCTAAGCTACGGAGTGTTCAAAGTCTAGTTACCATGAAAGTTGTYTGGGACCCCCCTGTAACATAGGGGATAAACACGAGGTCACGTGTGGAAAGGTAGTAGAGATAACCCCTCCAAAACCGGACCAAGCATAGTGGGGAACACATATAGAGGGCTTGTCTTGGGATTYCGTCGTTATCACTTGCCACAGAGCTTCATGGGTATCAAATCCATTCAAGGTCCTCATTTTTCTTCTGGAACACTTTCTCTCGATAACCTGGATAAGTTTCAGGCTTGATACCCTACTCATTGTGGTCCACCCGACTATGGACTATACCCGCCTAACAACTATTCGTGAGTTGACAAACTAGTTGCCTATCATTCTAGTGACTTACATAGGTGACTGCGGGGGTATACCATGGTACCTAGGACAGAAATTGGGCCACACTTTGTAGAGTATACTCGGAGGGTGATTTCGTATTCGAGTTGCACTTGCACCGATAAGTTGCTCTAGTGTTGGTTGTTGTAATTGTTCTTCCAACTAACTAGTGACTCCCTATTTTATCTCATAGGAATATTTTGATAGAGTGTGTTTGTTTCTCAATCAGTTAGAAAGGCCTTAGTGTGTCTCTGATCTTCTCACATATTGGAGGATTAAGAGCTTCGTTGATCGAGAAGGATTCTTGGCCTACCACCGGTTGATTTGGAGCCACCCCCACCGCCACTAAGGTGGAAGCTAGACCATCAAGAGTCGTTTGAAGAAACTGGGCCACATGTAACTGTGTCTAGCCCACCTTTGAGAGAAGAACATATCATCTCAGAGGAACCAACCATTAGTGACCTTGGAGCACAACCCCTTGGTCCTAACAACCCTCCAATTACAGATCTTTCAGTGCCCGTTGTCATACAGCCCTATCCTTATGAGCGTTTGGAAGTATCCCAAGCAGAGATGGAACCAAATCCCTCAACTTCTTCAGGGAATTGTCATATTCCCTCTACGAATGTCAAAAATGGGGGTGTTCCACCTCCTAACCATCCATTTCTAGTCTGGGCCACTATGGTATCGACTGCCTCTACTTTGAGCAATGGTCCGCTCCCATCTTTGGCGGTGATCACTGCTCCATTGTCTTAGAATGCAGCAGGCCCTTTGTTCACATACAAAATTCCTGTCTTTGATCCAAATGTTGTCCCTTTTCACTCCACTTAACCAACTCTAAGTCTAGGGGAAGGGAGTTCAAACACTCCTCTGCAAGGATCTGCAGGAGGAATTCTAGCTCCTCATAATTATTTCCCTTATAGAGGGGGTCATATACCTCCTTCGTTCCCTACACTTGATGGTGCTCACCAGGAATCCATGGGGCCAAGAACAAACTATGGTTCATATGGAGTGAGTAGTCAAGGACTGCCTTTTAATAGTCAACCGGTAGGTTCGACACCATTCTCTTTGTTCGGTGTGTTTGCTAACAATTCTTTATCGTTCGTTGCTTTCCCCACCGGGGGCAACCCTGGTTATGGACAACTGAATCCTATGCAGGGTACTATTCCTGCGCGGGGGGAAAACCTAGGAATAAATTCCCCCCAAGAACCTTGGAATCCTTGGCAAGGATTATCTTCCTTGTCATGGATGCTGACAGAGGGCAACCCCTTCCAAATTCATTGGAACCCTGGACAAGGTTCAACACCTATGCCCATTGGGTCGGCAGGGGGCATCCCCTCTCAAAATCCTTGGACCGCAATGCAAGCCCAACCTCCTTTTTCCTTCTACAGAAGTTAGCCGATGATGCCTCAACAAGCACATAATCCGTATGCTGGTTCTGGATAAGGTTTTTACCAGAATCTTGGCTAGTAGCCAAACTTTTCCTGGCAACTTGGTGCCAGTCAAAATCCAGGCCCCTTTTTCCACGGTCATAATCAACAGCACAAACTACCATTCCTGGAAACTTTTCATTTGCCTGACTTAACGAAGCTGTTGAATGACCCCATCTGTCATGATCCGCATTGGCCTCCTATGCCAACCAAGTTGCCTTCAGACATTACCAAGTTCGAAGCCAAACCTAACGAATATCCAGGCGATCATGTGACTACTTTTCATCTCTGGTGCTTGTCTAACTCATTGAAAGACGACTTCATCCAGTTGCACTTGTTTCAACACACTCTCATAGGGAGTTCTGAGAAATGGTACATTGAGCTCAACTGCTCAAGATACTCTTACTTCGGTGAATTGACAATGGATTTCTTAAACCATTTCCAATTACCTGTGAGATACGATGCCGACACCGAATTGCTGGCCAACTTTGAGAAGACCAAGGTAGTCCATATCTCCGATCACATTCGAGAATGGAGATGCTAGAAGAGTTTGATAAAAGTACTAGTCCCACCAGAATTTTTGCTGGAGTGGTTCCTTAAGTATTTGGTACCCCAGTTATCCAAATATGTAGCAATGTCGGGAGTATTTTCTGAAGAAGACGTGATAATGAGAGCTCAACAACTCGAGCTAATTTACTCACAATCTGGCTTACTTTATGAAATCTTTCCAGATGCACCTAGGTCAATTCTTGAAAAAACCAAACAGAGAGTTGGACCGCATGTCGATGGTATTTTCTGTTCAACACAATCTAAGACCGTCGATCCACTATAAAAAAAATTGCAACAATTGTCGATACAACAGACAGCGGCCAGCCAGACCACAGTTTCGGCTGCTCCCCCTACCCAAATGTCGAATGTACACAACATACAATCGACAAACCCGAAGGAAAACTAGTAGCCTGAAGGGAAGAATAAACAATGAAAGAAGTGTAAGGGGGATAAGAAAGCTACCAATAATGCTGGCGGGGGAAACACTCAAAATAAAAAGTTAAAGTATCCGTGTAATATGTGCACAGAATACCACCCAACTTATCAATGCCCTCGGCGCATGGAGGCCCAAACGTTATTGTCACAACAAAAGCCTGCTATGTTAACGAACCCATTCCAACATGGGAAAAATTTAACTCAAGCCTTGGTGAGCACGGAAGGGGGCAGTCAAGGACCTCCTTCGTCTTCAAGCAATCCTTCATCCACGAATGTGTACATGATGAAAGGTGATGCATACATATCAACCAGAGTGCACAATTATGGAATTCCTAGCTCCTCTGAGAAGAGTAAAGGAACTGAGATTCCCCCTCTTTGTTAGGGTCCTAACCCGCACATACATAGAGCAATATATTCGGATGTAATAAAGGTCAATATTAATAAGGCCTTTCAATAAAATAGAATAAGGTGGATGTAAGAAGACCTAATAGAAGCTTACGCCTCTAGAAGGATATTCCTCTAGATGCTTCTCTTGATAGACATATATAGTATAAATAAGGGTCGAGGGTATGAAAACCCTAGCTTGGATATTATTGTAACAGAGCGCTTCTCAACTGGAGCTTTCCCCCTCAAAGAGGCCCGTGAACATTGCTTTCTAAATCAAAGTGTTATTTTTGTTGTTTTTCTTATATCATTTATGTGTTATTGTCAAGATTATGCTAGTTATATTGTTTTTATTCTGCCATTTCTAGCATTTTATTTATGTTCTGCATACTTTTTATATCTACTATATTACAAGTGGTATCAGAGCACTTTCCTTGGCATAAATTGTGGGAATTTTTTTTCCAGGGTAGAGACATATTCTGGCGTCTTTAAGACATAGAGATCTATCATTACGCACATGAACCCATGGTTGAGGGATTAATACATGCAATAAATACAAGTGGTTCTTAAGTGCACATCTGTTGGCCACCCTTGTAACCCCTGTTGGTACCCCTTTGAGTGGTAGCGCATCAGACAACACTTGTGTATGGATCGACCTAGATTTCCTGAAGCCCTCTTTATATAAACTGATTGGCCACCTAACTGCTATAGTGCCACCAAGAACAACACTCAGGAAGATAAGCTCTAGTACTTGGGTAGTCAGGTAGTATGGCTAAGGGTACAGTCTATCCTCATTAGTTAGTGCCCTGAGATATTGGGCCGAGTACTACTGTTGGACCCCGCATGTATATCAAAGAGATATAGCACAGGGAAAACTCTTGTCTGTAAAACCCTTGAATACCTAAACCTTGGGGGATAGAAACATAAACAAATTAAAATAGACAAGATCTATTGCCACGCAACTATGTTCGGGTTGCCAAGTAAATACACATTTCTTTCTGGTTAAGCATTTGGGGATTTCATCGTTGTAGTATTCTTCAGAACGGAGTATTTGAGACCTATTCCATTGGATTCATCTCTTCGCCCTTATCAAATTCATACATATCATTTTTTGGCATAATTTTTGACCCTACCCGCCCCTTTTCAGTTCACCCATCCTCACGGCCCATAACCGTATCCAAGACCTGGAAGCTCGCTTCAACACCTTGCAATCTGGTTTCCTCGAGACCCAAAAAAAAGTGAAACAAATCAGTGCTACTGTTTCCTCCATCGATACATCCATCAATACAACCATAAATACAACCATGCAGTCCTCAATGGAGGAAGTCAAACAAGAAATGACCACCCAGCTTGAATTTGTATTTGCATCACTCTACACCAAACTGAAGATCCCTACAGATGACCCTTTCTCTAATGCACCTCCAAAGACTGAAGGTGAACATTCCTCACATTCCTATACCTTTCATCCCCATCACTTTCAACGTGACCTATGCCTTCCATGGGTGGATGTGACCAAATTTGATGGCTCAGACCCCACTAGTTGGGTCACCCAAATGGAACATTATTTCTCTTTATACGACATTAAAGATGACTTGGCCAAACTCCAGTATGGTGTTCTCCATCTAGATCAAGAATGTTGGCAAAGGTGACAATGGAGAAAAACTTCTCGTCAAGGGTATATTGCTTGGACCCAATTTGTGACTGAGCTTTATGAATGCTTTGACACTGACACCAACCATTTGGGCCATTTGACAAAGTTGAAACAATCAGGAACAGTAGAAGACTTCATAGCTTCCTTTGAGTGCCTGGATTTTCAAACAGAGGGCATGACT
>JASDQU010681129.1:9367-21407 GCA_032191745.1 Picea mariana
CTTGGAGAGGTCGTATTAAAAAATCTACCTCCAAGCCAAAATTGGTTCTTATCCATCCTTCGGCTCGTCTTTTTGCCTAGTGCTCCCTTTGTGTGGTCGTTTTCCTTATGGCTCTTCGTGCGTTTTGTTACGGCTCTTCATGCATTTCGTTACGGTCATTCGTGCGTTCTGTTACGGCTCTTCGTGCATTTTGTCACCCATCTTGCCAACTGGCCTTGCATTGCATTTGGGTGCCCCTCTTGCCAACTGGCCTTGCCTTGCCCTTGGTCACCCAACCTTGGCCAAGCTCTTCGTGTGTTTCATTACGACTCTTCGTGCGTTTGGGTGCCCATGTTGCGAAGTCGCCTTGTGTTGCGTTTAGGCACCCATCTTGCGAACTCGGCTTGCGTTACGTTCAGGCGCCCAACCTTGGTGAGGTCGTATTAAAAAATGTACCTCCAAGCCAAAATTGGTTCTTATCTATCCTCTGGCTCGTCTTTTTGCCTAGTGCTCCCTTTGTGTGGTCGTTTTCGCTACAGCTCTTCGTGCGTTTCATTACGACCGTTCGTGCGTTCCGTTACAGCTCTTCATGCATTTGGGTGCCCATCTTACCAACTGGCCTTGCATTGCATTTGGGTGCCCCTCTTGCCAACTTGCCTTGCCTTGCATTGCGTTTGGGCGCCCATCTTGCGAACTCACCTTGCGTTGCGTTCGGGCGCCCAACCTTGGTGAGGCCATATTAAAAACTCTACCTCCAAGCCAAAATTGGTTCTTATCCGTCCTCCGACTCCTCTTTTTTCCTAGTGCTCCCTTTGTGTGGTCATTTTTGTTACGTCTCTTCGTGCGTTTCGTTACGGCCATTCGTGTGTTTCGTTACGGCTCTTCGTGCGTTTGGTCGCCCATCTCACCAACCGGCCTTGCATTGCATTTGGGTGCCCCTCTTGCCAACTCGCCTTGCCTTGCTCGAAGAGACATAAAGAAACACACGAGGAGCCTAGCCAAGGTTGGGGACCAAGGGCAAGGCAAGTCAAGTTGGCAAGAGGGGCACCTAGACACAATGCAAGGCCAATTGGCAAGATGGGCACCCAAACACATGAATAGCTATAACGAAATGCATGAAAGACTGTAACGAAATGCGCGAAGAGCTGCAACGAAAACGACCACAAAAACTTGGCCAAGCTCCTTGTGTGTTTCGTTACGGCTCTTCGTGCGTTTGGGTGCCCATGTTGCGAAGTCACCTTGCGTTGCGTTTGGGCACCCATCTTGCGAACTCGGCTTGCGTTTCGTTCAGGTGCCCAACTTTGGTGAGGTTGTATTAAAAAATCTACCTCCAAGCCAAAATTGGTTCTTATCTATCCTCCGGCTCGTCGTTTTGCCTAGTGCTCCCTTTGTGTGGTCGTTTTCGCTATGGCTCTTCATGCGTTTCGTTACGATCGTTCGTGCATTCCGTTACAGATCTTCATGCATTTGGGCGCCCATCTTTCCAACTGGCCTTGCATTGCATTTGGGTGCCCCTCTTGCCAACTCGCCTTGCCTTGCGTTGCGTTTGGTCGCCCATCTTGTGAACTCGCCTTGCGTTGCGTTCAAGCGCCCAACTTTGGTGAGGCCGTATTAAAAACTCTACCTCCAAGCCAAAATTGGTTCTCTTCCGTCCTCCGACTCATCTTTTTGCCTAGTGCTCTCTTTGTGTGGTCGTTTTCGTTACGACTCTTCATGCGTTTCGTTACGGCCATTTGTGTGTTCCATTACGACTCTTCGTGCGTTTGGTCACCCATATCACCAACCGGCCTTGCATTGCATTCAAGTGCCCCTCTTGCCAACTTGCCTTGCCTTGCCCGAAGAGCCGTAACGAAACACACGAGGAGCCTGGACAAGGTTGGGGACCAAGGGCAAGGCAAGTCGAGTTGGAAAGAGGGGCACCTAGACGCAATGCAAGGCCAATTGGGAATATGGGTGCCCAAACACACGAATAGCTGTAATGAAACGCACGAACGGATGTAACGAAATGCATGAAGATCCGCAAGGAAAATGACCACAAAATGGAGCACTAGGCAAAAAGATGAGCCGGATGACGAATAAGAAGCAATTTTGGCTTGGAGGTAGATTTTGGTCCCCCAACCTTGCCCAGGCTCTTGGTGTGTTTTGTTACGGTTCTTCGTGCTTTTGGGCACCCATGTTGCGAACTCGCCTTGCGTTGTGTTTGGGAGACCATCTTGTGAACTCACCTTGCATTGCATTCGGGTGCCCAACCTTGGAGAGGTCATATTAAAAAATCTGCCTCCAAGCCAAAATTGGTTCTTATCCATCCTTCGGCTCGTCTTTTTGCCTAGTGCTCCCTTTGTGTGGTCATTTTTGTTACGACTCTTCGTGCGTTTTGTTACGGCTCTTCATGCATTTCGTTACGGTCGTTCGTGCGTTTTGTTACGGCTCTTCATGCATTTTGTCGCCCATCTTGCCAACTGGCCTTGCATTGCATTTGGGTGCCCCTCTTGCCAACTCCACTTACCTTGCCCTTGGTCCCCAACCTTGGCCATGCTCCTCGTGTGTTTCGTTACGGCTCTTCGGGCAAGGCAAGGCGAGTTGGCAAGAGGGGCACCTAAATGCAATGCAAGGCCGGTTGGTGAGATGGGAGACCAAATGCACGAAGAGCCATAACGGAACACACGAATGTCCGTAACGAAACACACGAAGAGATGTAACGAAAACGACCACACAAAGGGAGCACTAGGAAAAAAGACGAGCCAGAGGATGGATAAGAACCAATTTTGGCTTGGAGGTAGAGTTTTTAATACGGCCTCACCAAGGTTGGGCGCTCGAATGCAACGCAAGGCAAGTTCGCAAGATGGGCGCCCAAACGCAATGCAAGGCAAGGTGAGTTGGAAAGAGGGGCACCCAGATGCAATGCAAGGCCAATTGACAAGATAGGCGCCCAAACACACAAATAGTCATAACGAAACACATGAACAGATGTAACGAAACGCACGAAGAGCTGCAACAAAAACGGCCACAAAAGGGAGCACTAGGCAAAAGAACGAGCCGGATGACGGATAAGAAGCAATTTTGGCTTGGAGGTAGATTTTGGTCCGCCAACCTTGGCCATGCTCTTGGTGCGTTTCGTTACGGTTCTCCGTGCTTTTGGGCACCCATGTTGCGAACTCGCCTTGCGCTGTGTTTGGGAGACCATCTTGTGAACTCACCTTGCATTGCGTTCGGGTGCCCAACCTTGGAGAGGTTGTATTAAAAAATCTACCTCCAAGCCAAAATTGATTCTTATCCGTCCTTCAGCTCGTCTTTTTGCCTAGTACTCCCTTTGTGTGGTCATTTTCATTACGACTCTTCGTGCGTTTTGTTACGGCTCTTCATGCGTTTCGTTACGGTCGTTTGTGCGTTTTGTTACGACACTTCGTGCATTTTGTCGCCCATCTTGCCAACTGGCCTTGCATTGCATTTGGGTGCCCCTCTTGCCAATTCGCCTTGCCTTGCCCTTGGTCGCCCAACCTTGGCCAAGCTCCTCATGTGTTTTGTTACGGCTCTTTGTGCGTTTGGGTTCCCATGTTGCGAAGTCGCCTTGCGTTGCGTTTGGGCACCCATCTTGCGAACTCGGCTTGCGTTGCATTCAGGCGCCCAACCTTGGTGAGGCCATATTAAAAAATCTACCTCCAAGCCAAAATTGGTTCTTATCGATCCTCCAGCTTGTCTTTTTGCCTAGTGCTCCCCTTGTGTGGTCGTTTTCGCTATGCCTCTTCGTGCGTTTCGTTACGGCCGTTTGTGCATTCCGTTACGAATCTTCATGCATTTGGGCGCCCATCTTGCCAACTGGCCTTGCATTGCATTTGGGTGCCCCTCTTGCCAACTCGCCTTGCCTTGTGTTGCGTTTGGGTGCCCATCTTACAAACTTGCCTTGCGTTGCGTTCGGGCGCCCAACTTGGTGAGGCCATATTAAAAACTCTACCTCCAAGCCAAAATTGGTTCTTATCCATCCTCCGGATCATCTTTTTGCCTAGTGCTCCCTTTGTGTGGTCGTTTTCGTTACGTCTCTTTGTGCGTTTTGTTATAGGCATTCCTGTGTTCCGTTACGGCTCTTCGTGCGTTTGGTCACCCATCTCGCCAACCAACCTTGCATTGCATTTGGGTGCCCCTCTTGCCAAATCTCCTTGCCTTGCCCAAAGAGCTGTAACGAAACACATGAGGAGCCTGGCCAAGGTTGGGGACCAAGGGCAAGGCAAGTCAAGTTGGCAAGAGGGGCACCCAAACGCAATGCAAGGCCAATTGGCAATATGGGCGCCCAAACACACGAATAGTTGTAATGAAACGAAGGAACCGCTGTAACGAAACGCGCGAAGAGATGCAACGAAAACGACCACAAAAGGGAGCACTAGGGAAAAAGACGAGCCGAATAACGGATAAGAAGAAATTTTGGCTTGGAGGTAGATTTTGGTCCCCCAACCTTGGCCAGGCTCTTGGTGCATTTCAGTACGGTTCTTCGTGCTTTTGGGCACCCATGTTGCGAACTCGCCTTGCGTTGTGTTTGAGTGCCCATCTTGTGAACTCACCTTGCATTGCATTCGGGCGCCCAACCTTGGAGAGGTCGTATTAAAAAATCTACCTCCAAGCCAAAATTTGTTCTTATCTGTCCTTCGGCTCGTCTTTTTGCCTAGTGCTCCCTTTGTGTGGTCCTTTTCGTTACGGCTCTTTGTGCGTTTTGTTACAGCTCTTCATGCATTTCGTTACGGTCATTCGTGCGTTCTGTTACGGCTCTTCGTGCATTTTGTCGCCCATCTTGCCAACTGGCCTTGTATTGCATTTGGGTGCCCCTCTTGCCAACTCGCCTTGCCCTGCCCTTGGTCGCCCAACCTTGGCCAAGCTCCTCGTGTGTTTCGTTAAGGTTCTTCATGCGTTTGGGTGCCCATGTTGCGAAGTCGCCTTGCGTTGCGTTTGGGCACCCATCTTGCGAACTCGGCTTGCGTTGCGTTTAGGCGCCCAACCTTGGTGAGGCCGTATTAAAAAATCTACCTCCAAGCCAAAATTGGTTCTTATTTGTCCTCCGTCTCGTCTTTTTTCCTAGTGCTCCCTTTGTGTGGTCATTTTCGCTATGCTTCTTCGTGCGTTTCGTTACGGTCGTTCGTTCGTTCCGTTACGACTCTTCATGCATTTGGGCACCCATCTTGCCAACTGGCCTTGCATTGCATTTGGGTGCCCCTCTTGCCAACTCACCTTTCCTTGCGTTGCGTTTGGGTGCCCATCTTGCGAACTTGCCTTGCGTTGCGTTTGGGCGCCCAACCTTGGTGAGGCCGTATTAAAAACTCTACCTCCAAGCCAAAATTGGTTCTTATCCGTCCTCCGGCTTGTCTTTTTACCTAGTGCTCCCTTTGTGTGGTCGTTTTTTTTACGGCTCTTTGTGCGTTTCATTACGGCCATTCGTGTGTTCCGTTACGGCTCTTTGTGCGTTTGGTCGCCCATCTCGCCAACCGGCCTTGCATTGCATCTGGGTGCCCCTCTTGCCAACTCGCCTTGCCTTGCCCAAAGAGCCGTAACGAAACACATGAGGATCCTGGCCAAGGTTGGGGACCAAGGGCAAGGCAAGTCAAGTTGGCAAGAGGGGCACCTAGATGCAATGCAAGGCCAATTGGCAAGATGGGCACCCAAACACACGAATAGTCGTAACGAAATGCACGAAGAGCTACAACGAAAACGACCACAAAAGGGAGCACTAGGCAAAAAGACGAGGCGAATGACGGATAAGAAGCAATTTTGGCTTGGACGTAGATTTTGGTCCGCCAACCTTGGCTTGGCTCTTGGTGCATTTCGTTATGGTTCTTCGTGCTTTTGGGCACCCATGTTGCGAACTCGCCTTGCGTTGTGTTTGGGTGACCATCTTGTGAACTCACCTTGCATTGCGTTCGGGCGCCCAACCTTGGAGAGGTCGTATTAAAAAATCTACCTCCAAGCTAAAATTGGTTCTTATCTGTCCTTCAGCTTGTATTTTTTCCTAGTGCTCCCTTTGTGTGGTCGTTTTCGTTACGACTCTTCCTGCATTTTTTTATGGCTCTTCATGCGTTTCGTTACGGTCGTTCATGCATTTTGTTACGGCTCTTCGTGCATTTTGTTGCCCATCTTGCCAACTGGCCTTGCATTGCATTTGGGTGCCCCTCTTGCCAACTCGCCTTGCCTTGCCCTTGGTCGCCAAACCTTGGCCAAGCTCCTCGTGTGTTTTGTTACGGCTCTTCGTGCGTTTGGGTGCCCATGTTGCGAAGTCGCCTTGCGTTGCGTTTGGGCACCCAACTTGTGAACTCGGCTTGCGTTGCGTTCAGGCACCCAACCTTGGTGAGGCCGTATTAAAAAATCTACCTCCAAGCCAAAATTGGTTCTTATCTATCCTCTGGCTCGTCTTTTTGCCTAGTGCTCCCTTTGTGTGGTCGTTTTCACTACGCCTCTTCATGCATTTCGTTACGTCCGTTCATGCGTTTTGTTACGAATCTTCATGCATTTGGGCACCCATCTTGCCAACTGGCCTTGCATTTCATTTGGGTGCCCCTCTTGCCAACTTGCCTTGCCTTGCGTTGCGTTTGGGCACCCATCTTGCGAACTTGCCTTGTGTTGCGTTCAGGCACCCAACTTGGTGAGGCCATATTAAAAAATCTACCTCCAAGCCAAAATTGGTTCTTATTCATCCTCCGGCTCGTCTTTTTGCCTAGTGCTCCCTTTGTGTGGTCGTTTTTGTTTATGTCTCTTCGTGTGGCCATTCGTGTGTTTCGTTACGAATCTTCATGTGTTTGGTCGCCCATCTTGCCAACCGGCCTTGCATTGCATTTGGGTGCCCCTCTTGCCAACTCGCCTTGCCTTGCCCAAAGAGCCGTAACGAAACACATGAGGATCCTGGCCAAGGTTGGGGACCAAGGGCAAGGTAAGTTGAGTTGGCAAGAGGGGCACCCAGACGCAATGCAAGGCCAATTGGCAAGATGGGCGCCCAAACACACGAATAGTCGTAACGAAACACATGAACGGCTGTAACAAAACGCACGAAAAGCTGCAACAAAAATGACCACAAAAGGGAGCACTAGGCAAAAAGACGAGCCAGATAACGGATAAGAAGCAATTTTGGCTTGGAGGTAGATTTTGGTCCCCCAACCTTGCCCAAGCTCTTGGTGCGTTTCATTACGGTTCTTCATGCTTTTGGGCCCCCATGTTACGAACTCGCCTTGCATTGTGTTGGGGCGCCCATCTTGTGAACTCACCTTGCATTACATTCGGGCGCCCAACCTTGGAGAGGTCGTATTAAAAAATCTACCTCCAAGCCAAAATTGGTTCTTATCCGTCCTTCAGCTCGTCTTTTTTCCTAGTGCTCCCTTTGTGTGGTCCTTTTCATTACGACTCTTCATGGGTTTTGTTACGGCTCTTCATGTGTTTCGTTACGGTCGTTCGTGCGTTCTGTTACAACTCTTCGTGCATTTTGTCGCCCATTTTGCCAACTGGCCTTGCATTGCATTTGGGTGCCCCACTTGCCAACTCTCCTTGCCTTTCCCTTGGTTTCCCAACCTTGGCCAAGCTCCTCGTGTGTTTCATTATGGCTCTTCGTGCATTTGGGTGCCCATGTTGCGAGGTTGCCTTGTGTTGCGTTTGGGAATTCATCTTGAGAACTTGGCTTGCGTTGCGTTCAGGCGCCCAACCTTGGTGAGGCCGTATTAAAAAATCTACCTCCAAGCCAAAATTGGTTCTTATCTATCCTCTGGCTCGTCTTTTTGCCTAGAGCTCCCTTTGTGTGGTCATTTTTGCTACGGCTCTTCGTGCATTTCATTACGGCCGTTCGTGCGTTCCGGTACGGCTCTTCATGCGTTTGGGCGCCCATCTTGCCAACTGGCCTTGCATTGCATTTGGGTGCCCTTCTTGCCAACTCCCCTTGCCTTGCGTTGCGTTTGGGCGCCCATCTTGCGAACTCGCCTTGCGTTGCATTCGGGTGCCCAACCTTGGTGAGGCCATATTAAAAAATCTACCTCTAAGCCAAAATTGCTTCTTATCCGTCATCCGTCTCGTCTTTTTGCCTAGTGCTCCCTTTTGTGGTCGTTTTCGTTGCGGCTCTTCATGCGTTTCGTTACGACCGTTTGTGCATTTCGTTACGGCTATTATGTTTGGGCACCCATCTTGCCAATTGGCCTTGCATTGCATCTGGGTGCCCCTCTTGCCAACTCGACTTGCCTTGCCCTTGGTCCCCAACCTTGGCTAGGCTCCTCGTGTGTTTCGTTATGGCTCTTCATGCGTTTGGGCGCCCATGTTGCGAACTCTCCTTGCATTGCGTTCAAGCGCCCATCTTGCGAACTCGCCTTGTGTTGCGTTCGGGCACCCGACCTTGGTGAGTCCATATTAAAAAATCTACCTCCAGGCCAAAATTGGTTCTTATCCTTCGTCCGGCTCGTCTTTTTGCCCAGTGCTCCCTTGTGTGGTCGTTTTTGTTACGACTCTTCGTGCGTTTCATTACGACCGTTCGTGCATTTTGTTATGGCTCTTCATGCATTTGGGCACCCATCTTGCCAACTGGTCTTGCATTTCATTTGGGCGCCCATCTTGCCAACTGGTCTTGCATTTCGTTTGGGTGCCCATCTTGCCAACTGGTCTTTCATTTCGTGAACCACATGTCTATATGATCACGCGACCAAGGGCAAGGCAAGGCGAGTTGGCAAGAGGGGAACCCAAATGCAATGCAAGGCCAGGTGGCAATATGGGTGCCCAAATGCACGAAGAGCCGTAATGAAACACACAAACGCCCATAATGAAACACATGAAGAGTCGTAATGAAAACGACCACACAAGGGAGCACTGGGCGAAAAGACGAGCCGAAGGACAGATAAGAACCAATTTTGGCTTGGAGGTAGATTTTTTAATACGGCCTCACCAAGGTTGGACGCCTGAATGCAACGTAAGGCGAGTTCGCAAGATGGGCGCTCGAACGCAACGCAAGGCGAGTTCGCAACATGGGCACCCAAACGCATGAATATCCGTAACGAAACACACAAGGAGCCTGGCCAAGGTTGGGGACCAAGGGCAAGGCAAGTCGAGTTGGCAAGAGGGGCACCCAGACACAATGCAAGGCCAATTGGCAAGATGGGCGCCCAAACACACTAATATCCATAACAAAATGCACAAACGGCCGTAACGAAACACACGAAGAGCTGCAACGAAAACGACCACAAAAGGGAGCACTAGGCAAAAAGACAAGCCGAATGATGGATAAGAAGCAATTTTGGCTTGGAGGTATATTTTTTAATATGGCCTCACCAAGGTTGGGTGCCCGAACACAAGGCAAGGCGAGTTCGCAAGATGGGTGCCCAAACGGACGAAAAGCTGTAATGAAACGCACGAGGAGCCTGACCAAGGGCAAGGCAAGGCGAGTTGGCAAGAGGGCCACCCAAACGCAATGCAAGGCTAGTTGGAAAGATGGGCGCCCGAACGCATGAAGAGCTGTAACGAAACGCACGAACGACCATAACGAAAAGAACGAAGAGCCGTAACGAAAACGAAAACGAAAAAATCTTTATTGGATTATGTAATTTTAATAACTAAAATCTATTCTTCATTTTTGAGGTGCAATTATTAGAATTTTTTTTTATAAAAATAGGCTTACATAGTAAGTCATGAATTGATGGTTTTAAGAATTTTGGGTATCACAAAATTACTTAATGAAATTTCTAATCTGGATTTTTTTTATTGTATAAATTGATTTAGTTTTTTTTTTTAAATTATGCAATTTTAATAACTAAAATCTATAATTTTACTATTTTTTTCTTTTAAATTGTAAAATTGATAAATGAAAATGTAAAAAAATAAAAAACATAAAACCTTTGGATCACCCAATGGCACCCTAATAAGTAGCATCTTTGAAGTACAATTATTAGAAGAAAAAAGTCATAAAAAATAGGGGACTCACTTTCTATCTTTTGGAAAAAATCTCCCAAAAAACTGCCAACAGATAGAAAGTGAGTCCCCTATTTTTTATGACTTTTTTCTTCTAATAATTGTACTTCAAAGATTCTACTTATTAGGGTGCCATTGGGTGATCCAAATGTTTTATGTTTTTTATTTTTTTACATTTTCATTTATCAATTTTACAATTTAAAAGAAAAAAATAGTAAAATTACAGATTTTAGTTATTAAAATTGCATAATTTAAAAAAAAAACTAAATCAATTTATACAATAAAAAAAAATCCAGATTAGAAATTTCATTAAGTAATTTTGTGATACCCAAAATTCTTAAAACCATCAATTCATGACTTACTATGTAAGCCTATTTTTATAACTTTTTTTTCTAATAATTGCGCCTCAAAAATGAAGAATAGATTTTAGTTATTAAAATTACATAATCCAATAAAGATTTTTGAAGAAGCTAAATCAATTTATATAGTAAAAAATCCAAATTAAAATTTTACCAATAATTAAGTCATTAGATTTAGTTATTAAAATTACAGATTTTAGAAAAAATTAAATCAATTTATATATTAAAAAAATCCAAATTAGAATTTTACCATCAATTATATCATTTACATCAAATTCATTATATTTAATTACTAAAATTAATTTAAAAAAAAACTAAATCAATTTATACATTAAAAAAATTCAAATTAATATTTCACCAATAATTAAAAAACGTAATGATTGCCACAAAATAATTGCCACAAAATAATTAAAAAACATCACTCGATTCCAGTAATGATTGCCACAAAATAAGTAAAAAATGATAACGCTTATGTGTTTCTGTATAACGCCAGTATGTGTTTCTATTTTCTGTATAAGGAAAGTAGTTGAATGTAGAAATTTACTATTTCCGTATCTGTAGCAGTTCAGGCGCACTTAGCAGCAGATCCGTTTGGTGTTTGTGTGGAGTCCGACAGGGCAGATTCAGTCTTGTTCAGGCAGGGCGATTTGGGCAGACACTAGGGCGACCTCTTAGAGACAGATCTCACGCCTTTCTGAGCACCAGAGCTCCCAGGGCGAGTTTGCTAGTGCATGTAGCAGTTGCTGCGTTTTTCTGTGTTTTTTTTGTAATCCGGCAACAGTCGTCCAGACATCTGCCACATTGGGAGCATATATCAGGTTCCTTGCTTATTTATTCTTACAATTCTTATCAGGTTCCTTGCTTATTTATTTATTCTTATCAGGTTACAATTCTTATAATGCGGAACATGGAAAGTTTAGGGAATTTATAAGGACTAAATGTACTGATGAAAGATAAAGCTTAGGAAACGAAATCAGAGCTAAGGAGAATCCTTCGTTTGAGGAAATAGATGATTCTTAAATCATGAACCAAACCACAGTTTTCAGGCTCTCATGAAGCCTTAGGGCGAGAGCACTCATTTCAATCTAAATCTGAACAAACTTCCCATAGTTTCAAAATCGATTTACACAGGCAAATGGGCTATGCTTTGCTATGCCCTGAGATGGCTCACTGGGGTCTGCTCCTCTCGATGCTACTTCCGCAATGCTCCATACCATACCATACCCAATACCATCACATAAGAGTACATTGGGGCATTCGATCCTGCTCTATATAAAGATTACTAAGCATTATGATTTCATTATCCTCCCAATCATCACAAAGAAAACTTAGATGTCCTTTCCTCTGTCCTTCTGAAGATTGTTTCCGACCCCTCTGATGCGAGTTTAGACCAAACAAACAAAAGATAGGCTGGGAAACCATAATGGGAACTCGGATCGAATCGGTACTATCCAGCGGGAAAGGAAGGTCAGACTAGAGTAGCAAGAGTCGATCAAATAGCTATAGATCAATTCGCTCAAGCTCTCTCGTTTCCGGGTCATTGAGGAATCTACAGATACGGAAGAACTCAAGCTCTGTTGGGCCTGGTGGTTCCATGGACACCAGCTAAAGTCTTAGCACCTATTGGTGGACTACTGGACTAGTACCCCTACCTATGTGGATGGAATAAAGCCTAAGCCCAACATCAAGCAAAGGAAGCTAGCTGATTCAAAACTGAAAATATCTAGACAATAGAAGTCAGTTCATACATTATTATTATATTTAAAAATTACTTTTTGGACAGTGGGAAGAATGTT
>JASDQU010681129.1:23252-52972 GCA_032191745.1 Picea mariana
GAGTGGAGATAGATCAATAGTGCTAGTTACAAACTTCTTCAAATACCTAGATCAACCTTAATATACATGAGAGAATACTTTAGGATTAGATGTGTTTTTCTGAGACTGCCTCCCCCACTGAACACTACTAGAATGATCACCTCCTCCTCAATGCTTCTTAAAGGAAATATGAAGCAGGAAAATTTAACTTCTATTCAGACTTGTACCAAGACAATGCAAGGGATGCACCCTCCCTCCACTTAGGAAATCCTCACAACACCATCATTTGATCAACAAATCCCACCCACAGGTCCCCTCTAAGTTGTGTCAAGGGGGATGGAGTCATTACCGTCATTTGATCAACAAATCCCAACCGCAGGTCCCCCCTCGGTTGTGGAAAGGGGGATGGAGTCATTAGGCACCAAATTAAAACATTAAGTTGGGTTTGATGTCCATAACAATAATATCTCAGTTGGATGTTAAACATACTAATATGGTTTAGCTCAAATAGATCTCTTATAAGAGTTTATTTCACATTTCTATCATGCATTTATACTATTGTACCTAGCAGTCCCATGTTTGACCTATTCATGGTCACTAGCTAATTTAACTCATCTTAATTTAATATGGAGATTTACAAAAAACTCAATGTTGATTAAGTCATTAGGCACCAAATTCAAACATTGAGTTGGGTTTGTTGTCCATAACAATAATATCTCACTTGGATGTTAAACACACTAAGATGATTTAGCTCAAATCAATTTCTTATAAGAGTTTATTTCACACTCCTATCGTCCATTTATACTATTGTACCTAGCAGTCCCATGTTTGACCTATTCATGGTCACTAACTGGTTTATCTCATCTTAATTTAATATGGTGATTTACAAAAAAAACAATGTTGATGAGGTCCATGTAATAGAATATTTCCAAATTTAACGAAATATGTGTTATGAGGTAGCAGCGACATACTCTACATCTGCAAAAGATATTGAAACAATTGGTTGCTTCTTTGATGCCCATGAGATTAGGTTCGTGCCCAGTTGAAAAACATGTCCAGATGTGCTTTTCCTGTCATCTAGGCTGCCTGCAAAACCACTGTCTATGTAACTAGAAAGTTGATTACTATTAGATTTAGTGTACCATAAGCCGAAATTGAGAGTTCCTGCAACATATCTCAAAATTCGTTTCGCCATTTTCCAATGAGAATCTTTGGGAGATTCCATGAATCTGGAAACAAGGCTAGCTGCATACATAATGTCAGGCCTAGTTGTTGTAAGATACAACAAACTGCCTACTAAACTTTTGTACAGGGTAGAGTCCACTGTAGGACCTTCATCATTCTTGCTCAATTTTGTGCCTAGTGGTATGTGGGTTTCTGCTGGATTGCATCCTTCCATGCAAAATATTTTGATGATGTCTGCTGCATACTTTTGATGACAGACAAAAATGCCTTTGGTTGATTGATCAACCTCAATTCCTAAAAAATATTTCATTATTCCAAGATCTGTCATCTCAAACTCAGATTGCATGGCATGTTTAAAATATGTTAACTCAAGATTTCCAGTATAGATCATCTCATCAACATATAAACATACAATCAAAATTTTACCGTGCTGATCTATTTTGGTGTAAAGAGTTGGCTCATTTTAGCTTCTGTTGAAACCACTTTTGATCATATAAGTGTCAATTCTGTTGTACCAAGCTCTTGGAGCTTGTTTTAATCCATACAAGGCTTTCTTCAACCGATATACTTTGGCTGGGTGCTCTTGGACTTCAAATCTAGGTGGCTAATCGACATAAACTTCTTCTTCTAAAAGACCATTCAGGAATGTTGACTTCACATCCATCTGGTATACTTGCCATTTGTGTTGCGCTGCTATGGCCAATAGAGTCCTTACAGTGTCTAATCTTACTATTGGAGCAAAAGTTTCACCATAATTAGTACCTGGTTGTTGTGAAAATCCTTGGGCAACAAGTCTTTCCTTGTGTTTTTCAATCTGCCCTTTTTCATTTAGTTTAGTTTTGTAAACCCACTTGACACCAATACTCTTCTTGTGTCTTGGAAAATCAACAAGATCCCATGTCTTGTTCTTCTCAATGGATTCAATTTCTTGGTTCATGGCTTGAACCCAATGTGGATCCTTAGCGGCTTCCTTAAAAGATGTAGTTTGACATGACATTAAAGAAAAAAGATTGTGCTGTTCAAAGTCATCCAATTGCTGATGGATTTCTCTCAAACTTCGATTTCTCTGATTTTGTGGTTCAGAGAATGATTCTCTGTTGGAAGTTGAGTTATCTTGAGAATTTTCAGGTTGTCTTTGTACTTGCAATCTTGGAAGAGTAGTTTGAGGTACTTGTTGTTCTGAATTTTCTGTGTTTTCAGAACTTGGTAGCAATGGATTTTGATTGTCCATCTGCTGATTTTCTGAATCATTCCATAATTGGTTTTCCAGAAATTTTACATCTCTGCTGAGAATTAATTTCTTGATGATTGGATTGTAAAGCCTGTAAGCTTTAGATGTTTCACTATATCCAGTGAAAATACATTTCTCACTTTTATTATCAAGTTTATTCCTTAATTCGGAAGGTATGTGAGAGTATGCTATGCATCTGAATGTCCTTAGATGCGCTACATTGAGCTTTGTCCCAATCCATGCTTCTTGAGGAAATTTCATCTTTAGACTTGTGGTTGGAGATCTATTCAGAAGATAAACTGAGCATGCTACTGCTTCAACCCAAAAACTATTCTTTGAGAAGTGTTCTTGCCATATTCATTATTGTCTGATTTTTCCTTTCAACCACTCCATTCTGTTGTGGAGTATACCTGGTTGTTGTTTGCATGATAATGCCATGTGATTTGCATAAATTTGCAAATTCTCTGAAGTTGTATTCTCCTCCTCCATCTGACCTGAGTGCTTTGATATATTTGCACTCTGTTTTTCAACTTCTGCCTTGAATTCTTTGAATTTTGCGAATGTTTCAAACTTGTGTCTGAGAAAATAGATCCATATTTTTCTGATGAAATCATCAATAAACGTTAGAAAGTAAAAACTACCACCTATTGACTATGTTTGCATTGTTCCACATAGGTCAGTCTGAACAAGTTCAAGATGTTGTTTGGCTTGATTTGATGACTGTGGAAAACTAGTTCTCTTATGTTTTCCAAGTATGCAAGACTCACATGGGGGAATTTTCTCTTTAAAGATAGGAAGACCTTTGGCCATGGAGTTCTTCTGAAGAAGACTTAGACTCTGAAATGGTAGATGTCCAAATCTTGTATGCCAAACCATAGTTTCATTCAGGGTGGATGCACTTTGTGCATATGGTTGACTCAAGTTTGCAGTTCGGAGTGTAAGGGGAAACATCCTATTTGGAGTCATATGGATTTCAGAAATCAATTTTCTGCTGGGGTATTTGTCATATATTTTGCAGGATGCTCCCTCAAAAAGTACCTTATAGCCATGTTCAATGAGCTGTTCTACACTTAGCAAATTATGTTTCAGATCTGGTACATGATAGACATTGTTTATGTCTTTCTTTACATTCTGTTTAGTAATAATAGGAATAGTTCCTTTTCCTTGAACTTTGACTAAGTAATCATTTCCTAGTGTAATATCAGATCAGATTGAAGAATCAATGCATGAAAGTAATTCTTTGTTACCTGTCATGTGATTGCTGCATCCATTGTCCAGCAACCAGAGATCTTTAGGTTGTTCTTCAGTCTTGTGGCATGAGAGAAACATACCTCTTGAGGTGTCTCCCGTATGATTTGACACATGTGCTCTGCCCGAGAGTTGATCTGCTTACTTCTTCCTTCATTCAGATTCATAGTGCCCATACTTTTTGCAGTAATAACATTGTATGCTTGATTTCTCATTTGATCTTCTCCCTCTGCTTCTTTGAGGTTGGAAATTCTGATGTTGATTTTGTTGTTGTTGTCTTTGACCTTGGAAATTTTGATTTGGATATTGTTGTTTGTTACCTCCACTGGAGTGAGGATTACATTGATTGCTCCCTCTTCCTTGGTGACCTCTGCTTCTTCCTCTGCCTTTCCCTCTACTGAAGGAGAATTGAGTTTTGAAAGCATTTGATATTGACTCATCTATGAGATGCAGTCTAGTCTCATGTGTCACCAGAGAACCAATTAATTCATCTGTTGAAAATCTTGATAGATCCTTGGATTCAAGGATTGTTGTTACAAACATTTTGAATTTCTTTGGTAAACTTCTGAGAATTTTCTCAACAATGCGTTGATCAGTGATGGCTTTACCAGTCAATATGATCTGGTTCACGATGCCCATGACTCTGGTCATGAACTGATCCACATTTTCAGACTCTGTCATCCTTAAAGTCTCGAATTGTGTCATTAAGGTCTACAATTTAACTGTTTTGACCCTGTCATTTCCTAGATATGAAGATTTAAGAATATCCCAAGCCTGTTTGGAAGTACCAGCATCTGTGATTTTTGAGAAAATCGAGTCATCCACAGAATTCTGAATCCAGAATTTCGCTTTATTTTCTTTGTTCCTCAGTGTTGCCTGAGCAATTCTCTACGGATTATTCATGGCAGAAAGGGTGGCTGGATTTGGTTCCACATATCCAAGATCCCCTGGCTCCCAGCATTCTTGTGCTTGCAAGAAGGATCTCATCTGAAGAGACCAAAACTCGTAATTATTTCCCAGAAGAATCGGACCTTGAGTTGGTCCTAAATTGCTAGACGACATATTTTTTTTTTTTTTTGAAAGAAAAAAAATCTCAGAAAAAAATAGAGGGAAATTTCATATTTACCTCCGATCGCCGAAACACCGATTTGCCGATGGCCAAAGGTAGCTTATCGAACTTGAATTGGCCTTTGTCGCGGTGCAATGTGACGACGTGCCTTGATGTTAAAGTGCTACAGGATTTTCCAGTTCTTTGTCTTTCAAATTGCCGTAATGCGAAATTCACCTTTGGACAATTCAACGGTCTAGATCTTCTTGTGATCTGATGGCCCAGATATTATCGGGATATCGTGAATCGGGACTTCGTGAACCCTGATGACGAGCTCTTATGACTCCCCAATTCCCCGATCTCCGATTTACCGATTTCTCGATAGGAGACTTTTTCCTTCGGGAGATTTCTCGAATTCTTTGATCTCCACCACGCGTCCTCGTATGATGGACGGTCCTGATCACTTCTCGTGATTTCGAGACTTCAACTTCTCCAGACATCTCATCTTCAGGATTCATGATTTTCTGAATTCCGTAATGTTGATGCACTCTTCTATCGGGATTTTCCCAAAGTCCTCGATTTCTGCCACGCGTCCCAACAGATGGATGGCTCAAGGCTGCTTCAGGGTTTTCACCATGGAGATTCCCGATCCCTTGTTTTGACGAGATGACATCAGCTAGGCCCCAAAACAGAGCTTTCCTCCTGTCGGGATTTTGGACTTCTCAGTTCCGAAATGCTCGTGTTTCTTGTCCTCAGGATTCGTGAAACGTCGAATCCCGATGTGCCGATTGACTCTCCTGATCTCGCCCACGTGTCTCCTCAAGATGGATGGCTCCGATCGTTTACGGGGTTTTCACCATAAAGAAACCCGATCCCTTGTCCTCAGGTTTCGCGATTTACCGAATCTCGATGTGCCGATGGCCCTTTCCTTTTCGGGACTTTTCCTGTGTCCTTGGATTGACGCCACGCGTCCCCTCAAGATGGAGGGTCCTCGTCGTTTTGCGAGTTCGTGACTTGGGACTCCAAATTTCTCTGACAACTTGAAACCGCAATTGCCGAAATGCCAACGGTTTCCTCGATGTCTGCCACATGTCCGAACAAATGGACGACTGAGATCTCATTGCTATTTCATGAATCGTGATTTCACGAGTTTAGAACTCTTGTTGCGACGGTCTTTCAAAACTGCAAATTCTGATATGCTGATTTGACGACACTTGGATTTGCTGCCACCTGTCCTCTGAGATGGACGACTCACAAGTCCTCTCGGGATTTCTCGATATCGCGTATTGGAGTTTTTGGAGTGCAATCACCTTTGTGCGTCCAACTCCTGATTCTCGATTTTGTGATGGGATAAGATCGACGACTCACGATATTTCTCAATCCAACGGTCCAGAATGACTCGTGATTTTGCGATTCTTGAATTCTCACGACATTCTTCTGACCTTTACACTTTGTGAGTTAGCGAAATGCCGAGATCTCGCCGCGTGTTTCTTGACGGACGGTCCAGATGATGTCGGGATTTCGTGACTTCACAAGTCGAAATTTCTCCTTGGCGCTCCAGAGGACTAAACCTCGTGCACCTTCTCGTTGATCCAACAATTGTCGGTCCTCTGCGCAAGATCTAACAGCTGAAATTCTTTTTCCTTTTCGCTCTCTCTTCGTCCCTTCTGAACTGGTTTTCTGCATTGGATCCATTCGTAGGACAAATCTTACGGCCTCAATGGCTGTTCTTTGCACATGGAATGCATTCTTTTCTTCTGTGGAAGAAAGATTCGTGAATCTTTCAAAGATTTGAAAGAATTTCATGAATTCTTTGTTCACTTCTTCAATCTTTGACAGATTTGAAGAATTTCTGCAATTCTTTAAACGCTTCTTCTTTCTTTAACAATCTTCCACGAACTTGAACAAATGTCCGTGAAATCTTCAATGTTTCTGCCTTTTGTAGGAATCTTTAACGAATTGAACGAATTCTTCGAGTTCTTTAAATTTTCTTCCATCCTGCAACTCTTCTTCGTCAATCTTTGACGATTCTCGAAAATTACAAGAATCTTTAAAGTTTCTTCTTCTGCACTCTCTTCTTCCTCGATCTTTCGAGCGTTGTATGCTCTGCTTCCTCTGCAAGCTTCCTACGATGATCTTTTGAGAGTAGTACAGACAACTCTCCAAGCCTTGTGAAAAGTCTATGTCACGTGCTCTCAAGATCCATGTAAGCTCTGTGCTGTGAGGATCGTGTTGCTATCCAGCCTGTGTGAAGAGGCTTACAATTGTAGCTCTGATACCATGATAAATTGTGAAGCAAGAAACACAGAAAGAAAAGAATAGAACATAAAACAGTATATTGGAATGTAAGAAGAACGGAAGAGGTTACAATGCAATGGGAAATAATTGAGCTAAATAGGCTCAAGCAAATCAAGAATAGAAAGTACAGCTGTCCAGAACAGCTGGCAGTGTACAGTCAGACTGTTGAGGTTACATTATATTTAACACCAAACACACATGTGCCAAAAGTAAAAAATCAGAGAACACATAATCATTAAAAATAATTGTGCTTCATAGTTGTCAAAAGGCATGAGGGAGCCTTACCTTCCCTTGCATTTGAATCTAAGTCTTTGTTATTTTCTCTGAAAATATGCACAAAATCACAGGCCTGAAATGTAGATTTTTTTCTTAGAGCTTGAAGAAGTAAAGCCGTCAATAGAATGTGATTTCAGAACACTTACAACTATGGTGTCAACCACCATAAGAAATTCGCCCTAGACTATAATCAAGGGCAGAGCAAGAGTGTTTAATACCATTGACTGCTTTTGGATACTCATGAATGAATGTTTAATGTAATCTTCATTTCCTCTACTTCTTATTTAACACTCAGGATTCATTATTATGTTGCTATATGTTTAACACTCAGGATTTATTATTATGCTGTTATATGTTATCACTTTGGGAGTGCCATTTTTCCCCCTCTTTGGTAAGCATATTTATTTTCGATGATGCACATAATATTGAGTTGAACTTAAACTAAAATATCACTGGTCTAATGCAATGCACATCCCAACGTTCTTGAGAGTGAATGGGTTAGTTTTGATCTTAGGATATATTGTCATTCTGAGTAGTTTTATTCTCAATCATTTGCTGATATGAAAGCAAGCATATATTCCTATTCTTCAAAAAACCATAACCCATTTTAGTTAACCCAACAGTTGCGCCTATATTAAACGTGTCTTTATAAATGGAGACTTATAAATGGTTCTATATTTCTTTATAACTAAAATCAACATTAATGAACTTTCCCTTTATAGCTTATACTAACCTTCATGATAATATTTCTTTTTCTATTATACTCAAATTTATTTATTTATTTTTTTATTCTTTTAAAATTAGTATGATTTATAAAGTAATTTTGGATTTATTAAATACCAACACAGCCTTAAAGTAGGCTGGTAAACTTGACAGTAAAAAATTTCATGTTAATTTTTGTTAATCATCTAAAAGTGGTAATCATATGGTCTTACAATGAATTTTTAATATGATTAGGTAAATGTGAAAAAGTAAATAAGTTAACTGATGCATTCATAAATGCAAGGAAGTTATAAACAATGAATCCTATCCATTGATTTGAGAGGACGACTAAAAATATGCTAGCATCTTTTATTGCTACCCATTAAATTAGGTTTTTAGATTAAAAATCATTCATTGTGCACATTGTCAATAGATGTACCCCTATTAACTCTAAATCTACTAAATATGGTGAGAAATAGGATTTAAATGAAATGAAATGTAAATTTATAGCTTTTTAAAAAGTGTGAAATTAAATTTATTAAATTTTTAATAAATTTATTTTTATATTATATTAAATTTTTTAAGAAACTTTAAACATTCTTTTTAAATATGCATTTTATCTATCTTTTTAAATGTAGGAATAAGCTTTAAAAGTTATCAAATTTTATAGAAAATTAAACCTACCAAATTTAATTCAAAGATGTATTATGGGAGAAAAGAAATGATAGAGGGTCAATATTTCAAAAGAGAAATGAGTGATGCTACGTTGAAGGGATAATTACTAAGAAACTACATAAAACAATTTCCTTAGAGAATGTTCATGTTGGGTAATATGCTTTGAATTTGATAAAATTAGAAAATATTACACCTTATTTAATTTGAAAGGATTCAAGAATATGTGCCATAAGGATCACTAGAAGGCCTAGCTTCTGCCTTCCCCATGGCTATGTACGGTGAAGCACATTTTTCATAAAGTATAACGAAATAACCTGTTAGCACTAGACGTCACCTCCAGATCGCGTTGGAGGTAAGCCCAGTACCCATCATAGTTTTATGTCAAAGGTTGGTTTTAAAGAGGTCAAATGGGCACAGACTCAAGATGATATTGTTTTAACTTAGAAAACTGGACTGGTATGCACCTGTAGGTGAGATCTTGATTAACTTCATTCAGTAAGTTGGAGTAAGGGTGAATAGAGGGAAGACTTTGGTGAGGAGAGTGTAGAGGCCTGTTGTGGACATCAGGTCTTCCAACATCCTAAAGAGGAAAAACTTAAACACAAGATCCTCTTGAATTCAAATCTCAATGAAACTGAAAGAAATTGTAACAACACTATAATCAAACATTCATCATAATACAGTTACAACAATCCATGTGAATCAGTCATTGACGAACTCTCTTAGTATCAGAGGCAAATAAGATGGAGTAAGAAAGATGACTTAGATTAACCAATATGTCTCAAAAACAAATGCATAACTAGAGAACCATTGTTCTTCATCAAAAGTTTACAAAATGAGAGCACTTCTCAACCATTGACCTTAACAAAACATCAAAATTGCCTATATATACTAAAAATGTTGCAACCACCAGGAATGTGATCGGACCCCCGCATTCAAAGTTTCTAGTTGGCACCTACTTTGTTAGCCTGTGCAGGCCTTCTTATGTCAGACGCTATCTCGACTTAGTTATGTGCTTTGCAGGAAAATATTTCCCTCGGGAAACTTCGGATTGACAATCTCCCCCCATGACCATTCTTAGTATGTTTTCCATTTATGGGGTGAGACGAGGTCTCAATTGTCGCCCCCATTTCCATTAAATACCTACATCGAGATCGGGATGAGGCCTGACACCCATGAATTTTTCAGGTGGTGCCCACGACTTCTTCGAGTCAATCCCGGTGCCTCGAGGCCATGCAGATCTTCTTATGTGACCAATATGGGCGGTTTCGGCCTTTGGCACAACTCCTCTTCATCACTTCTTCTTCAATGTGACCTAGGTCCATGAGCCTACGCAATTTGTGCGATTGCAGGTGAGACCAAGGATGGTTTGAAAGAAAACTACTTTTGTCCCCACAATTCACCATTAACCGCCATGTGTCCCTTTCCAAAAACAACAGTTCCGATTGTGGCTTGCCCTTAAAATTTTAAAACGTGAGCACCTTACGACCCTACAATGGAGCGTGACCATTGATCTTGTGATCTGAGATGAGGCTCCTTGATCAACAACCCAACTCTGGCACTTTAGATCGACGGATTAGATCTTCCCTCTTCGAATCAATGACTGAGATCTACCTCATGAATCGACCTTCAGACCTTTCAAACTTCAAACTATATTTTCCCCAAGAAAAACCTCTGGAGATATGGATCTGATGACACATGGCTCTTGCTGATCAACGGTTCAGATTCACTTCAACTAGGCCTTCGGGACTTCGGACACTTCAAGACTTTGTAATATTTAAATCCCACAATTCTTCAGAGCGCCAAACTCTGAAGCGAGGGATTTGCCTCCATGCGTCCTCAACTTTTGATGGATTAGATTATTTCAGGAGTTTAGGCTTCGACACTTTGATAATTCCACAAACTTCTCACTTCGAAACTCCCGAAGCTTATTTCCCCAAACACTTGGATCAACTGCCATCTATCCCTTTAAAAATCAATGGTTCATGCTCTGTTCAGACCTTTTGCTCCAGCGCTATACTTCACACAAATTTTAAGATTCTGAATGCCCGCGAGCTGCTAATTTGAACTCCACATGGAATTCCCACCGTTGAAATATGAACCTGCCTTTTTGCTTGATTTGAGTCCAGAACGGACTGCTTTGAGTGTCGTGCTTTGAGCTTGAGATTGCGGCCTGTGTAAACAAAGACTTGGAATACTGGATAGGGGTTGAGAAAACAGGGAGATCGAGGCACTTTTAAACACAGAGGGGGGAAAATGAAAAATATTTTACAAGACAAAGGGTGAAAAACTTAAGAATTGGTCTGTGAAAGGAGAGAGACAGGGCAAAACATAGACTTAGGTAGAAGACACAAACCCACAAGACTCTGACAAGTTTGTGTGATAACATTTGGCTCCATAGGGGATGGCATGCTCCCTATGAGCTTCCAAGAACAAGTAATTCCAGTGCCTTAGCTGTTGGGTTATGGAGTCGAGCTCAAAACATTTTTCTGAAGGCTAACATGTACACTATTCTACTTATAAAAAGGAAAAAAAACACACATTCTCCAGAAGGATCTTATTTATGTACAAAACCTAAGCTAACTAACTTTTACAATGGGCTAGGTGAAGGAAAACTTCCACTAGAGCCATTCAAACTGTTTGATAATCAAATCCTTCGCTTCACTGCAAGTGATCCATAAAAAACAAGGAGAGTGTGGCAGTTGACTATTTCATTCTTATGATCACCCATATTACTTTCAAATGCTACTAAAAATATCAAGCCTGCATGCTCCAAAGAATTTGATATGTATAACTCTATGTACTGATCGACAGAGTCATGAAACTGAAGGCAATGCATGATTAAGTTATGGAAGGTTACCTTCATTGTGTCATGGCCGCTGACAATTTGTTTGATGTGTTCTACAGACACACTTGATTGAATGACAGATAGATGCATCTGTGGGTCAAAAAGTTGCTTTGTAACTTCAGAACCACCTGTGGGCTGATTGTTGATCATCTTTGCACATACCATGGGGATAGTCTGTTTCTCATCATCACTAGAATATTCATAAAAAATGGGTTGCCCCTCATATATATGATCAATCTCTAAAACAATAATTTCATCAAGAATACAACTATGAAAAATATCCACTTCAAGAACAACAATAACTGCTACTTCTAGCTATTTATACACATGATTTTCATCAAGACAGGGTTGTTCATTTGTGGGTGATGGATGAGAGATCAACTACATATGAAAATCCCTTTCAAAACCTCCATAGCATTTACAAGGATCAGAATCATCATCATAAACTGGAATTGCGCCAAAAGGCTCCAAACAAATCATAGAAAAATTTTGTTCATCACCATCACTGGTATGTTCATAACAAATCTTTGACTCTTGACATTCATAATGTCTTGTTTTAGGGTGCTCTCTACCAGCAAAGAATTCATCACCAAAGTTTTTGTCAACAACAAACAACTCTTGGTCAATGTTTGAGACAGTGACTTCCTCAGAAATAAGGTTGTCCAAGATACCTACTTCGAGGAAAAAATCATCCACAGTCCTTCCTTCATAGGGACAACAAGTAAAACCTACGTCATGTTCATAGTTCACATGATACTAACTTTGAATCCTACCACAATCTCTGACGTTCTCCTCCACTTCCTCAGTATCCATGAATAACTGTGATAGAGATGTAGATTTTCTTTCCCTAAGATACAAAACAAGGTCAGAGTGCTGAGACAGTATGTAATACACCATGGCAACAGTCTCAGAAGGTTTAATTTTTAGGGGCAGGCTACAATACAAGCCTTGAAACCTTCAATTAAAAGCAAACAAAGCTTCCTTTTCTCCCCTTATCAAAGTAGTGAACTCATGTAGGTATTGATCAAATGACTTGTTCTTACCCCAACCCTTTAAAAATGTATTGCATAATTCAATCTAGAAACCAATGGAGTCAGCTCCCAAACCCTTAAACCATACAACAACATCTCCTAACAAGGATTTGGAGAACAACCTCATTGTAACATCCTCATGAACTATCTCAAACTGATCAATAAAGTTCTCGAAATCCTCCATGTGCCTCTCAGCTGTAACATGATCCTTTCCAGAAAACTGAGGAAAGTACTCAAATAAATCAAGAGGATAAAGATGAATATGATATGGAAGCTTTAAAGGTTTAAACATCTTGTCTCTGATCCTAGTTTGAAAACTAGTGGGCTAAATATGAGGTTTAACACATTGATGGAAAGGTTCAACAACAACAACAGGATGTGATGAGATTTGAGAAGGTTTTGGATCAGTTTCGACCTCCTTAAGGCTGCAAGGGTGATTGAATTCAGGGGGGGTTTCAATATGAAGTTCATCCTTATGAATAGGCTGAGGTGAAGACACACGATCAACATATACAACAAAAGAAGAAGGGACATCTTCTTCTTCCAAGGAAGGATGAATAAACGAAGGATTATAATCTTCTGAATAGATAAAGAAGAGGATAATCCTCTTTATATGTAAAGGGAAAGTCATGAATGAGCTGATAAGGAAAAACAATATTTCATGAAGTAAGATCATAAACTGATACTTGGTCATCCCTTTATGCATGATCATCTTTCTATCAATAGGATCCTTCCCAATGGACTCTTTTATTGTGGAGTCATGAGGTGCAAACTGCAATATTCAATGGTTCTGATATCTAATGCATCTTTAGAATTCGAAGCTCTTTGTCATTCTATCCCAGGGAAAGGTCTTCAATTTTTTCCCCGACAACGACGCCATAAATGTTAGCACTAGAAGTCACCTCCAGATTGCGTTGGAGGTAATCCCAGTACCCATCAGATTTTTATGTCACAGGTTGATTTTAAAGAGGTCAAATGGGAGCAGAATCAAGATGATATCATTTTAACTCAGAAAATTGGACTAGTATGCACCTGTAGGTGAGGTCTTGATTAACTTCAGTCAGTAAGTTGGAGTAAGGGTGAATAGAGGGAAGAATTTAGTGAGGATAATGTAGAGGTCTGCTGTGGAAATTAGGTCTTCCAACAACCTAAGGAGGAAAAACTTAAACACAAGATCCTCTTGAATTGAAATCTCAAAGAAACTGAAAGAAATTATAACAACACTATAACCAAACATTCATCATAATACAATTACAACAATCCATGTGAATCAGTCATTCATGAACTCTCTCAGTATCAGAGGAAAATAAGATGAAGTAAGAAAGATGACTTAGATTAACCAAGATGTCTTAAAAACAAATACATAACCAGAGAACCAGTTTTATTCATCAAAAGTTTACAAAACGACAGCACTACTCAACCATCGACCTTAACAAAATATAAAAAATTCCTATATATACTAAAAATGTTGCAACCACCAGGAATGTGATCGGACCCTCGCATTCCAAGTTTCCATTCGGCGCCTACTTTGTCAGTCTGTGCAGGCCTTCTTATGTTAGACGTGAGCTTGACTTAGTTATGTGCTTTGCAGGAAAGTTCTTCCCTCGGGAAACTTCAGATTGACAATCTCACCCCATGACCATTCTCAGTATGCTTTCCATTTATGGGGTGAGACGAGGTCTCAACTATCTCCCCTATTTCCATTAAGTACCTTCATCAGGATCAGGATGAGGCCTGACACCCATGATTTTCCCAGGCGGTTCCCACGACTTCTTCGAGTCAATCTCAATGCCTCGAGGCCATGCAGATATTCTTCTGTTACCAATACGGACACTTTTGGCCTTTGGCACAACTCCTATCCATTGCTCATTCTTCAATGTGACCTATGGCCATGAGCCTATGCAATTTTCATGATTGCGGGCGTGACCAAGGGTGGCTTGAAATAAAACCTCTTTTGTCCCCGCAATTCACCATGAACTACCACGTGTCCCTTTCCAAAAACCACGGTTCCGATTGAGGCCCACCCTTAAAATTTTAAAACGTGCGCACCTTCTGACCCCGCAATGGAGCGTAACCATTGATCTTTTGATCTAAGATGAGGTTTCCTGATGAACGACCCAACTTGGGTGCTTTATATCGACGGATCAGATATTCCCTCTTCGAATCAACAACTGAGATCTGCTTCGTAAATCAGCCTTCAGAACTTTCAAACTTTAACTATCACAATTCTTCAAAGCGTCGAACTCTGAAGCGAGGAATATGCCTCCACACATCCTCAACTTTTGATGGCTCAAATTATTTCGGGAGTTTGGGCTTTGACACTTCAAGAATTCCACACACTTCTCACTTCAAAACTCCCGAAGCTTATTTCCCCAAACACTTGGATCAATTGCCACCTGTCCCTTTAAAAATCTATGGTTCATGCTCTCTTCGGAACTTTTTCTCTAGCTCTATACTTCGTGCAACTTTTAAGATTCCAAATGCCCATGAGCTGCTAATCTGAACTGCACATGGAATTCCCGCCATTGAAAGTTGAACCTGTCTTTTTGCTTGATTCGAGTCCAAAACAGATTGCTCTGAGTGTCGCTCTTTGAGCCCACAACTGCGGCCTGTGTAAACAAAGAATTGGACGACAGGATAGGGGCTGGGAAAATAGGGAGACCATGGAACTTTTAAACATAGAGGGGGGCAAACAAAAACGATTTTACAAGCCGAAGGGGGAAAAACTTAAGAATTGGTCTGCGAAAGGAGAGAGACAGGGAAAAACATAGACTTAGTTAGAATCCACAAACCCACAGGAATATGAAAATTTTGTATGATAACATAACCTAAACTACAAAAATGGAAAATACATCATAGTAGAATACTTAACTGACCAAATTCCAGAACAATGTCTAGCTCGAAACTTCCTATAAATTCAATTTGGAGAACAATCTAAGACAACATTCAACATTAAATCATCATCTTATTAGGTTTGTTCAAGTAATCAAATACATTCATCCTGGTAGACAATTATTGTTATAGCGTCAAATTCCATCTCTAAAGATTTGGTTCTCTTATTGGCCTTATCTCTATCATCCTTACAAACAACTATTCCCCACACCTCCTTAAGACCTTCTAGAAAAACAAATTTTTAAGGATGTACACACCCTAACATTTATGCTAGCCACGTACACGTGGGCTGCTTAAGGGACACCCACGTACATGCTAATAAATGTTCAAAAAAAATATAATTATGCCCAAATTAATGATGAGTTATGGGATTGCTTAGTTGTCTAACTCATTTTTCCTGTACTCAATTGTCTCTAACTGATTGGAGACTGCATAAAAAAACATTTTACTCATGGAGAAAGGTAATGATACTTTTCACATTCAAGAAAACACCCATCTGACTTTTCTCGTTGAGTCTGTAAGCCCATTTTATCCATGTTTTTGTTGATTCTTTGGCCTAGAAACCTTTGTTTTGAATTTCCATTTGATCACCAATGTTATCTTGCCAAGAGTGTCTCTCTTTACCGTCTTTGGGCCTGTGGTGACTTCAGTGCCAAGAACATCCTTATAGTAGACGCAGGGGTTGTGGGAATCTAGGATCTCTTTCAATAGGGCAATGCCACATCGAGAAAGAATAAGTTATAACTTCTTTTCTTCTTTTTCATCAATAATATAGAAAAATCATTCCTTGGAAGTATCTTGTGTTATTATTGTTCATATTTTCATTATTTTTTCATACATTTTAGTAAAATGCTAGTTTATTTTTCTTTTTCCATTATTTTACATATAACTAATGGGTAACTACCTCTTTGTATAGATATACATGTTCAATATTTTGAATGTTGTGTGTAGAAACCCTCAAGAAGGAGCAAAAGCACTTCATCAATCGAGAATGACACCGAACGTCTAGATCCTAGTGAGTCAAATTTTCCTCTTTTTCAATTAGTTAGTTATTCTTGTGAAATTCAGCTATTTTATCTTAGTTTGGTATTTTGTTTGGAATGCACTTTGTATATGGTCATATGTACACTATAGTATATCCCACTAATGTAGGGTATTTTCCCCTAAGGCAAAACTGGCGACCATATTGGGGATCAAACCCAAATTATCTGGTATGTATCTCATATGTGTTTCCTATAGTGTTCTAGGGTGCGTACATAAGCTTATACACACGACCTAGAGTGGAGAAAGCCACGTGGACATCCAAAAAAATGACTTTTTTGCTTGTTTTTCAACCTCTTTTGGCTAGTTTGGGGGTCCTTTTTGGGGGATTTGGACCCAAAAAGTTTTGTGGGCTATAGGAGGTTGGTAAGGCCTGAAATTTGGATGGATTTGTTTTGTTTTTTTATGCATCTTTGTCCCCCTTTTATCCCGTTTGATTGCATCACTGTAAGACTAGTCTTGTTCTCATGATCTTGGTTTTGTGGTCGCTGATGCACTAAGATTTGAAACTTGAGTTTGTATTTGACTTCGATACTTTTCTTGTGTGAATTCCTTGGATTTTTCAAAAATAAAACCACAAAAATTTCTTTCTTTTATCATGTTTTGTTAGTTTTTTCTTTGGTAGAAAGAAAAAAAAAATGAAAAAAAAAAATAGTTTCCTGCTAGTTAGGTTTATTTATTTCTATTGCATTGTTGTGCTTTATATTTGAAAAGAAAAAGATAGTAGCATAGGATTTTGTTTGCTTCTCATATGGAAATAATTAATAAAAGAAAAAGAACAAAGAACATACTTATGTTTTCTTCTTTTTCTTTTGTCAAAAGGATGCATTTTGCATTTTGCATGAGAAAGAGAAAATATTGCATTTCATGGTTTGAAAGATTGTTCATTCTTTTATTTTATTTTTTGAAACTTCTTTTTTCATTGAAGATTTAGTGTAAAGTTTTATTTTCCAATTTTCTTAAAATTTTCATTTTTGCAAGTCTCAAACAACATCAGTTTCACTTCCATCCCCTTTGAGTAAAAAACAACCACTAAAATGAACACTAAACTTCAAATTTACTAGACTTTATTTCTAGGGTTCATTAACAAGTTTAGTGATCCAAAGTGGATCCAAGAAGGCCTAAAAATAAAATTTCTCAGAATCGAAGGAAACTAGCGCCATTGCATTGGTCTCATTGTGCCAATTCTAGCCATATTTATTTTTTTTCGAAAATGGACACCGTATGCGAAAGTTATTGCATTCTGATCGATTTCCCATACATGCAAAAAATGTCAAAGCCAACAGTCAACATGTCGTATTGTTGACGTTGGCAGTACATGGCAGTGATGTCAGCATGACATCAGCAGGGACACGTGGTAGCACCAGGAGGTGACACATGTCACTCAATTTTGCCATTTTCAGGCTGTGTTGGCACAGTACAGATTTGACACGTGGATTGTACGGACGCTGACATGGAAATACATATGTTGACGTGGCCCAATGATATTCTGACACGTGGTAGTATGAATGATAGGTGGTAGTGACGTGGTGTTGACTGAGTGGTTGATTGTACAGTACGACATAGTGTCGTGGCAGTCCATTGGGCAGTTGACTGTGCAGGTTGATTGTGTGGTGACTGGATTGTACAGGCCAATCCAGAGGTGAGACGTGGCCCAATCACAAGGTGCCACATGGCACCTCGAATTTTTTCGATAACGACTAGGTCAATTTTTTTTCACCTACGACGGATTTAACCACCCGACCTCCACATAGTCAGAGACTTCGCAACCACCAATGGACGACCAGGCTATACCACAGGACTTAACCCCTAAGAGACATATTATCATTTTGTTATGGGTTGGTGCAGAGTTTGGGGATAAGCCCTAGTCGATAGGGGCTAGCCTGACCGACCAGGGGATATAGATCAGGAGTCAGAGAGGAGGTTTAGGGCGCAAGGGTCTAACCACTAGCCACATGGCATCATATGACCTGGAATGGGGATAGACCAGAGGACTATGGCGCCAGCGCCTAGCGCTCGACCATATGGAAACATCCCATATGATCAGGAGCCTATAACAAAGGGGATATCATGGATTTTACCAATTTTTGGGTTTTCAACTATATTATATAATTTTTAATGATTTTTATGCCGATTTTGGTGGATTTTCATTTTGGGGGATCTGGAGCCCTTTTTTGAGGCTAGATATTGGGGGGAAGTTGAGAGGTGAACCCCAACTCAAATCCTATATAAACTAGAGGTTTTTGACAGAATGAAAAAGGTTCATAAACAACATAATGATGAGGAATTGTAAATCCCAAGCCATTTTTATGCAGGGAAGCCATTGAGGAAGTGAACTTTGGAGGCCATTTTGGGGAGCTACGCTCAACCTTTTTCAATGCCGTCAGTTGTGTTGGATTATTGAGGTCAAGAAAAACAAAAAAAAACTAATTTGTAATCCTTTTGATATACTTATTATGTTGTTTTTCAGAATTGAGTATTAATAAGAAATCCTCCCCCACTGAGACATAGGCCCAGAGACGTAGGCAACCTTGATGAACTCTGTTAACAATATTGGAATTATGGTTTGTTGTTATTAATATTTACTTTATGTTCTGTATTATTTATGATGGATGCAACATTATTTCATTAATATCTCCTTCCTCATTTAAGTTTTTGAATGGTAATTTAACACATGCTTAAAGCTCAACCAAGTATTTTAAAGATCATTGTCGGATCATTTAGGGTTAGGGCCTTGGATTAGGATTAGAGAGGCAACTCTCCAAGTACGGTAAAAAATATAAGAGTCTGAGATAGGGATATTTCAAACCCAACATTCATATAGGTGTGGCCATAAAACTCCTCTCACACAAGAGTCAAACACGAGGTCGCATGAGGAAGAGCCAAGGAGATAACCCCTCTGAAACTTGACCAAAAATTGCAGAGAGATCGTATTATGGGGTTTTTGTTGGTGCCCATACCTCCTTGAGAGGCAATTCTTTCAAAGCTTCGGTATTTGATACCTTTCCCATACATTCGATCTCGAATTTCGATTGTGTTAGAATTAAAGAGATGTGCTCATTTTTCCATAGACAATATATCAATATTGTCACCCAACCATAGGCACTTAGCCATCCCCGAGCACCATAACCTTGACAAATAGAATAATTTTGGAAGCAATACCAAACCCAATAGATAGATAAGAGATAGTGTATCTCTCTTTCTCCAAGAATAGTGTACCAAACAGAAAGCACTTAAACCATAAACCAAGACCAAAATCCTAGTTACAGTAGTTGCAGTTGCACTCCTCCAAACTTGTGCACCACTTGCATGTGTGAGTTGTGAGAGTGTGTATGACCAAATGAGATAAAAAACCCTCTATTTATAGTTATGTTTGTATCTTGTCTAGGCCAACTTCTTCTTTTAGAGGCCAATGGTTAAATATTAATTATTTTATTGAGTCGACATGTCTTCTAGGGTTTCTATACATCTGTTTAGGATTTCTCTAGCTTCCAAAACATTATAATTTGGTCAGAGGTTATACATGGAGGTTAATACCTCCTACAACTACCATAATATCAACACCCCCTCATAGCTAGAGAGGTATTAAAGAAAATTGTCTTGAGCACAAACATACCATTCAACTGGTAGCATCATCATGGCCATGCAGGCTAACTCATGATCACATAGATAAACTCACCAGCAACATCACCACCATCAATATCATTTGATAGCATCAACTCCATCATCTCTCGAGGCCATACTCCATCTGAGTAATTGGCCATGATGTTGAATAATTCACTTACTCAATAGATTGATACAAGGACCATTCTTTTATTATGGACATACGTCCTAGAATAATGTTAGTCCTCCCAGATACTGAAAGCCATGCCATGGGATACATAGACTATTCCTACAGGAATTTCAGTCTCATACTATTTTCTAATCGGGTCATATGTACCATAGAGATCAATATCTACCCATATTCCTTATAAAATATTGGTCCTGTATCAACCACCCTAATCGAGACATCATGTCCTTAGGGGGAGGACTATTCAACCTGTTTGGGCCAATAATTGCGCCTTCGGAGAACATCGGTCCTGAACAATTTTCCTAATCGGGCCACAGTTTGTTCCTTAGGCAAATACTAGTCCATGATACATAATCAATCTGTCAACCTGGATGATTCTTCACAGGGAGAATGTCTGTCCACCAACACACCGAATATCCATCTAGCTGACAATCATCTCCAACACTAGTGGTAGTCTCCATGGAAATCAAATAATAGCATGCAACTTTCACAATGCCATCCAATAGAACACAACTGTGTCTATCTATAGTAGTACACAACTATTATCCACTGGTACACAACCACTCCTAGTAGCACATAACTACTAACCAGTGACACATAGTCACTACCAATGGAGAACATCCACCACTATAGCATACAACTACTATCTAGAGACATACAATCTCCACAACAATCATATCATCTGATATCAAGCTGCATAAACAATATCATGATACAAATTGATTCATATGGGACATTCCTCCACTCACATTTGTGAGATCTGGAAGAGCATCTTCCCTCGGAAATTTAAACATCAGCCATCGACTATCTTGACTATTCTTCTCAAGAATGGAAGAATAATTGTCCTTGATTTATGAACCTGTACCATTCACCTAACTGGGCCATTCTTCTGTCACTAATCACAGTGAAACCTAGAGAGAATGAGTCTTCCCTAGGGAATGACTATCCCTGATTGATGAACATGGACCATTCACCTACCTAGGCCATTATTCTGACATTAATCATAGAGAAACTTGGAGATAATGAGTCTTCCCTAGGGAATGATTTTCCATACCATTTCCTATGGAAATTATTGTCCCGCACCAACCTCCTATAACTAAACATTCTTCAAAACTTCTCACAACTGTGAACTTCGAAAGAATGACTTCCCGGAGAGGTGGACCATTATGCTTTACCACTACTCAGTGTGACTACCAAGAAGAATGAATTTCCTAGACCATTCCCCCACACTGGACACAAGCGGAATCATTGTCTATGGTACATCAACAATCTATCAGACCATTTTCATTACGAAAATGACTGTCCAATCTGGACCATTTTCCAAATGGAAAAATGACTGTCCATCATAAATCTTGGACCACTTTCCAGACTGGAAAGTGACTGCCCAACCTAGACCATTTTCCAAACTAGACAATGACTGTCCATGTATCAATAACATATCAATGCTCCCTCCCAACCTGGGACTAATTACTTCCCTTTCCAATAAGGATGTCATATCCACAAGTCCCATTTTTTCCCTTAAGTACACAAACTTTTCATGTTGGACAGAGGCTTTACCAAAATATATATTATTTTCTCATATGTGGAGATATACTAGAGAACCACTTCTTCCCTCTCAAGTTTATCAGGGAGAAAATAGTGCTTGATCTCAATGTGCTTCGGCATGTCATGAAACACCAAGTTCTCTAAGAGCTTCACACAACTTTGGTTATCATAATATATCATGGTCGAATCCAACACTTGATCAAACAGTCCATAAATTGGATTATGGATCCATACTACTTCCGCACAAGCATCACAAGTTGCAATATATTCTACTTCTTCAGTGTTGAGTGCAATAGAATTATTTTTTCTTCTATCCCATGATATCATGGCAAGGCTCAAACTGAAACATATCCAAGAATCACTTCTTTTGTTATCTGAACTCCCTGCCCAATCTGAATCAATAAATCCACGTAGTTGTATATCATAACTCAAAACGTCCCTCAAAGAAAGTATTCGACTAAGTATTCTCCAAATACATTAATGAGCCATTCAATTGTTGATACAAATATGGGTCTACTAGATGAGAGTCTCTCAACTTCCTCAGGTCTGTCATGATGGGAGTTTTCCATGGATTTGCAATCTATCATCTCGAACTTTTGGAGAACCATTTCAATACACTTCCTCTGTCATAGGAAGTTTTCACCATGCTTCTACTATACATGAGAGGCTCTGTACCAGATTTCTTGAATCCATACAAGGTCTTATTTTATCTTTATACATGGGTGTCTTTCTGATATACCTCAAAACCTTGAGGTTGTTCTATATGCTTCTTCTTCAATTACTCTATTGAGAAGAATAGTATTTACATCCATCTTATCTAAACTCCAACCCATGGATACTAAAAGAGATATACTGGCTCAGGTAGAGTTATATCTAGTTACTGGAACAAGTTGTCATATTAGTCTTCTCCCTCCTTCTAGGAGAACCCTCCAGCTCTGAATCTTGTCTTGTATCTATCAATGCTTTCATTTATAAGTCTTTTTCACAATTTCTCACATACATTTTTCTTTATCACAACTTCCTTCTTCAAAGTTGGAGTCCATGGAATATTCTATAGATTCCATGCCCTTCCTTTATGAAGGTTCCAACTTATTCCTTTCTCCATAGGAATATAAATGTAGATGGACAACCATGGATATTGAAGGCTTCTTTTTGAGGAAGACTTATTCTAGAGTCAAGTTGAACACATGTTGTTTATCATGGATGCTACTTCCAATGAATAACATGGACATATACTTCATAGTATTCACAGATTCTTCAATGGATTATATTATTGGGTATTATCTCCCTCCTAATCCCGAATTCAATGGCTCTTCTTTTGTAATTATGTAATCAACTCTCTCCATTTGAGAGAGTTCATACTTTCTTTTCCATCCTTCTTTCTTTCTGCAAAGTGTGATCTGGATTTATGAGAAGAATGAAATGAAAGCAGATGTATTACAATGAAACACATAGAAATATTGCCCGAAACAGAGAACTACAGTAATACATGAATTCTATTAATGAAATAAATGTAGAGAGACTGTAAAAATATAGATTGAAAGAATCTCTAGAATGGTGGCATCTTATCTCTAAGAAGAGATGTGACGACTATGCTCATTCTCAAGAATATGAGTATAATGAGGCTCTGAAGGACGTTTTATAATACACATGAATGCCAAAACCCTAGAAATCCAAAAACCTAACCCTAGGAGATGAAGCGCCAAAATTCATGTGGTCCCCATTGGGGTAAGTTAGTACATCAACTTCCCAAAGTTCTAACTTTTGCATATGATCTCCGTTTTAGGCATGTGATAACCCATTGGAAAGTTATTTTTGAGAACTACTCATTATGCCATCAAACTCTAACTTTATCTACAGTTTGACTATGGAAAGCCCAAAAACTGTCATTTAGGTCCTAAAAATAATCTTAGAAGGACAAAAGGATATATTGAGATGAAAACTGCCAAAATAGGTCAGTTGGACAAGATGGGAGGCCACCAATATCCACCTAGATGATGTGTAGGGCTTCAAGACATCCTCAGAAGTGCATAACCCATAATTACAAAGAAATGTCCCCATTACAAAAAACTGCGCTGAACTGAAAACTGTCAAGATGAGACAGTTGGAATTTGGAACATGTGGGTGGTGACAATATCCACTTGAATCAGTCCCCCCCCCGCCTTAGGAAGAAATGATCTCCATTGCATTGAGTGCTCAGGGAAGAGGGGAAAGTGTTTGTTGAATATGAATCTTGGTGAGTTGCATGCCTTGCTGGAAAATTTCCACTGCTTGGTCTGTGGAAGGCTGTCATGAACCTATTGTTAGTAGGGTTGAATTTGTTCCACCAACCTGTTGACTTTGGGATTGAGGAGACATTTTGTAGGCACCATCGTAGGTGAAGAAAAAATATCTTCTTTCTCTTCTACAATCTGCTTCTGCTGGATAGAAGGTTCTGATGTTGCAATGGTTGTAGTGGCATTCTGTGCATCCTTTGAACAAACTATGAAGAGGCTGAATTTTGCAATATGATATATGACCTTGGGACACTATTTTGGTGGAACAATAGTCGGAACTACCTCTGGTATCCTGTAGAGATGAATCCCCAAAGTAATAATGACACTAAAGGGTCAAGACTCATAAAAAACATGATGTTTCCACATATATGGTTGGGCCAAAAAAAAATCACAGACATCAAGAGGGGAAAAATCACACACTACCTCATCCTTGAAGGGTTGGATGGCATAGGATAGAAGACACTGCTAGCTGACATGGAGATCTCATCCCTAGTGAAGCCACTCGATGTTGTATGGTTGCGGGTGTGGTGTTGTTGACAATCCCAACTGTTTGATGAACTCAACTAAGATGAGGTTCTCCTAACTATCTCTATCAACAATGAAATGTAAGGGGGTCCCCTTCACCCATATATGTGAATGGAAGAGGGAATCCCCCTCTTCAGGATCTACTAGTTCTTCTGGTTGAATTGTTGTAGTCACGACAGTAGTAGTGGGGAATGCATCGATGATCTGTATTTTTCCATTAATTTTTGGATAATATTATAAATCAAGCTTTGGATCCTTGTCTTTGATCTCGACCACCAATGACTATTTTGAGCGACATTCATCAATGTTGTGCCAGTATTTTTTGGAAGTCGCACCACTTCCCAGTTTCATTCTTCATATTTCCCTTACCCTTTTTTCCTTGTGTCTTGGACTAGTTTTCGGGAGGTTGTTGGTTAGGGCTATCTTTATCATGCTTTGGTTGTTGTGGATTTGCATAACCAAACTCCCATTTGTTCTGGTGCCTAAATTTCTGCTTGATTTTGTGATGCAACCCCCCTACCCTCCTGGTGTTTTGCGACCTCCCAGTTTAGGATCTCTCTAATTGCAGAGTCGAATCAACTCCCCGGGTTCCTTTTTGAACCCAAATAAAATATACACAGGTCCCCTTTTCCTTCTGTGTGCAAGTTTGTCTGACCCGCAGGCTAATTTTTGCGTTCTCACAAAACACTAATTCAGGCGTAATCCCCTCCTTCATACAACCTTGGGTTGTGTCCTTGTGATAATGTGAAATTGTGGGTGTGGGAAAGAGTGGTTTCAAACCAACCCACTTTTCACCCCGTGATCCTTCTCGTGCTGCCACATATCCATTTACGAATACCGTGGTTCCAATTGCGGCTTGCTCTAGAATAATTATCCTTCGCACAAGTTATGGCTCCACAATTCTTCTTGTCCATCGATATTTTCTCCTTTGGTGATGCCTGTGATCAACAGATGATATTGAATCTCCTTCTCTGTTTCCTATGCACGATCTCAGATCACCGTGATCTGTCGCCACGTAACTCCCCTTTAGATCAACGATTGTCATTGACTTCGCCTTTAGGGCTTTGAGAGTTTTGACTCTCAAAATTTCTCTTCCTCCATATGGAAATATTCCAGAGTGGAAGATTTGTTGCCACTTGCCTCCCTGAACCTACAGTCAGGATCTCCTCCATGAGTCCGGCCTTTGGGAATCTCGATTCTCAACCTCCACAAGCTCCCTTTGCTGAGCTCCTTCTTTGCATGTGACCTTGGAAAAAGTCCTCACATGACTTCATGACTTCTATTAAATATCACGCTCCTTCAATCCCCTAAATGTTGTGGGAACGTTGATTTCTCGATCTTGAAAGTACCTCTAGATTGATGGTTCAAATCTTCCCTCTACAAATCCATGGACTAGATCTCTTTGCGATTTCGGACTTTGGGTGTTTTAAATCTCAAACCTCGCTTTCCTTCGTACTTCAGACTCCCAGAGTTAATGATTTGTTGGCACCTATCCTGCTAAATCAATGACCCTGCTTCTACCTCAGATGTTTGACCTTTCAAATCAGATCTACGGTCCTGCGACCTCCTTCTTGATCAATGGTCGAGATCCTCCTTCGGGTCTTCAGACCTTTCCTCCTCCACTTTTCTCCAGAGTTCTAGATTTGATTCCGTGTGTCCACCTTTGCATCGATGACTCTCGTCATTTCTGGGACTTTGGCCTTCGACGATTTCAAATCTCAGTAGCCACAAACCTTTGGATTGTTAGATCTCTTGACACCTTTCCTCCCTTGATCCAACGATTGTTCAATGGCTGTCTAACATAGTGAATCTTTGTCCTCCACATGTCCTTTCACAGATCAATGACTCTTAATCATTTCGATTGTTTTGGCTTCGGTGATCTCAAACCATTCTCCTTCGCATTCTCCCGGAGTGGATTCACCCGGAGTTCACGATCTCTCGCCATGTGTCCTCCTAGATCTAACGGTACATCTTCTCTGTATCTCTTCGGGCTTCGACGATATGAATTCTCAACTGAAATCTCACTACAAATTACCCAGAGCTCGCAATCTATTGACAAGTGTCCCTTTGCAGATCGACGGCTTCAGGCTTCGAGTGTTTCAACCTTCTATGTGCTCATTCCTCTCGGAGCATCTTCACCTGAAACATATGATCTCTTGACGTGTGTCTCCCCTTTGATCTGATGGCGTCTATCCTCTTTGGGTCTTCAGGGTTCAGGAGTTTCAACTCCTATGCACTCGGTTCTCCCGTAGTACTTCCATCCAAAAAATCAGATCTTGTGCCACCTATTGCCCTTGATGATGGATGGTCCCTACTCACTTCGGGAATTCAGGGCTTTTACAAGTCCGATCTCTTGCATGTACACAAAATTAAGGCTCATGCACTTCCGTCCGGATCCAAGGATTTTTGACCCTCTCTGCTCATATCCAATGGATGAGATCTGCTCTCTTCTCCTATGCCATCCTGGTTCGCTAGGCACTGATCCAATGGACCAGGATTCTCCTTGCAACTGATCGGACGGTTACTGTTGCTCCTCCTTCTGATATTTAGACTTCTCCCAACTTGGAATATTTTGTTAGTCTTCAAAGATTTTCAGCCTTTGAACTTTCTCTTACGAACCTGACTATCTTGGGTCTCGCTTACGCTTCTCAGAGCATTATCTCTTCTAAGCTTTAGGACTTAGAATAAGTCCATCACCCACGCACTCCTTGCATTATTCCTTCTGAGATTGATCTCATCGAAGACTTCAATCTCCCACGCACTCCTTGAATTTCTTGGACTTTGTCAAACTCAGATCCAAAGGATTTATTGAAAAGAAATTATTCTCACCCTCCTAGTGTTCTCCTTGCTCGATGCACACCTTGCAGATCTCTTCCTTATAGAGTGTTCAATAACTCTATCTATCTGTGCCTTCTCTGCACATATTCCTCCTCTAAGGTATTCAATAACCTTGGGGTTCTTTCTTGAGTTCTTATCACTCAGGTGCGTGCTCCTGGCACATTCTTCCCTGACTCCGCAGAGTTCATATGCGCATTCCTTACGCTGGCTACAAAACTTCAAATGTTTTGTTGTGCACTTCTTGCATAGCCTATATAACACAGAATGATACTTCAAAGTCAAACAAAGATAAAGAAATTTATCTTCCGACTGCAGATGAAACCTATCATACATCTACAACACATTAACACACAGATAACATTCATAGAATATAGATAATTCATAAACATGTTGTGTGCAGAAAAAATTGCTTTTCTTCGTATTAAGATCAATGTCTGTTTACAAATGTGTACATATACTAGACTATGATAGAGTCTCGGTTCTTTCTCCTCTTCTAAATCTATCTTGGGTTCTGCTTCTTCTAAGACCTCTCTACCGTGAGATACCTCTCTCTCAAGTCTCCTAACTCTCCTCTTGAAATCTAATGCCATATCTCCTTACAAAAGAGGGCTCTACGAGCTCATCCTCTCCCACCTAACCTCATATATTACATTGAAGTTCTCATAAATGGCCATCTAGTCTGAATTGAACCTAGAGCCATCAGCCTGTCAGCCATTAAGGGCAACCTTATCTTCTGTCTGTTCAGAGATATGGCTTGGTTTTCACGCAAGCTTACAACACGAATCTGTATAGGGTTATATTTAAAATTTAAAAATTGGAGGATTAATCCATCTCCCTCTCTGAAATGCGCACTGATGTGCTAGAATGCTGGCACATCGCTGAGGTGGAGTGATGCTCCTACATCATACTCGACTGCTGGGAAAAACATGAACTCCCACTCATGAGCTCCTCTTCTCCAATGTTGAAATCCTCCTGGATCCCAAACTCTTCCTTGGATTTCTCCTCCTGCTCCTCTACTTTGCTACTACTACTTCTTCTTCTTCTTCTTCCTTGCTGTTGCTATGGCAGACTCTCTTCTGTTCAACTTCCCTTTGCTGACTGCTACTTGCGCTGACCTCAACATCAACCTTATTATTTCCTCTATCACTCTGTATAGCTGCTCCAGTGTCTATCTCTTCTTATACAGTCTTATCGGCTACAACTCTTCCTTATTGGTGGGTAGATCAGCTTGATCCCCCATATCATTTTCTTCTTCTTCCGTGGCCTTAGCTTGCCACCCTGCCGCAAAATTCGGTTCTGCAGTCTCCTCTTGACTGACCTACTACTCAATATCCTCCACTAACATGTTGGCTTCTTCTGTCAGCTCCTCTTGCGTTGGTTCAAGTCCAACTTCTTCCATATTCACCTCTAGCTGGTATTCTCCTCCATCTGCCTCCAACTAGACTTGTCAGATGTGAAATCTTTCCACCATTACTCTTCTTTCTAGGGCTTCCAACTCTTCATACAGATCAAAATAATCCATGCCGTCTGTTTCCTTCTCTGCTGCAGGCTTCAGTGCTGCAGTCATCTCTGTTTCATATTCCTGGCTGAAAAATTTGAGCCATTCTTCTCAATGCTCCTCTCCTTCCTCTGGGGTAGACATTAATGTATGCTCCATTTCTTCCTCTTATCCTTGGAAAGATTTTGATATCTTCTCTTTCATCATGACAATCACCGCTAGATGTCCTTCTTATGCAACACATTCTCTGGCCTCGACTAGGCTATTTGGTTGGAATATTCATATTCCCCCAATGATCATAATGCTCCTCTGATCCTCCTCTTGGATGGTGGAAGTATTTAACTTCTCATCATCTTCATTCACATGGTCTACAAATCCACATGAACCTTCACCTATCAACACTCCTTGCTAAAATGAACTCTCAACAGAGTTTGTGAGACCCTCAGATAGTCTCATCTCTTCCCCCCTGCCCACATGGAAATTTGGGACTTCTCTTATGCCCACCTAGTAGTTTATGAGATATTCATCTGATCTCACGTCCTCCTCATCACTAAGGTGTCTCCCAAATTATGGCTCAAAAATGTGAACCGCTTCCTCTTCATCTATGAGGATTTCTACTTACCTCATCCACCTCTTTAACAAATATTGTTGTCCTTTGGCCAACAATCTCTTGATTGGCCACTTCACCTTCTTCTTCATGGGCCACTCATATACCCAATGTGCTTTAGCATCTTGCTGCATTTTTAATTTCAGCTGCTCCATCCTCTCTCTTATTTCAAAGAGCTCCAGATCCA
>JASDQU010681130.1:9474-50175 GCA_032191745.1 Picea mariana
CCCCACCTAAACAGTGCTGCAAGGTAGTATCTCATATTGCAAAATTCATCTTCTTTACAATCTGTTCAAAAGGGGAACAAAAGGACACTGCAACCGCTACACCCTCCCCCCAAGCACCTTCTATCCAACAAAAGAAGGTCGACAAGGTTGCAGCAAAGCGCAAAGATTCCTTCTGCACACATTCATCTCATGTAGCCAAACTAGTTAAAAAGGTCCAACCCTTCCAGCCACAAGTTCATGACAACCTTCAAAAAGCTAAGAAACGCAACTTCTCTGGGAAGGCAAGTAGCTCACCAAGATTCAGTTTCAGCAATCGCTTTCCCCTCTCCATCGGGAACTCAACATAATGGGGACCATTGCTTCCTAAGGAGGGAGGAGTGATCCAGGTGGATATCGGTGGCCACCAACCTCCAACTGGCTCAAAACAATTTTTTGGAATTTTTGGTAATTTACTATTTTTAGCAGTTTTTTGGGTCCTGAACTTCTGGAGCCGTTTTGAGGCCCTAAACTATGTTTTTAGAGAAAACAGGGAGCAACATGGGTTACAAATCAATGTTGCTCACCCAAAAGTTGTATCTCTCGGATAGATCTTTCCAACGAGCTATCATGCACTCCAAACGAAGATCACATGCCAAAGTTATGCCCCTGGGAAGTTGACGTATCAACTACCCCCATTGGGGCCCGCAAACCTTTTGGATTTTCATCTTCCGGGGTTAGGGTTTTGGATTTTCCTTATGTTAAAAAGGCCCTTAAAGCCTCATTGTAATAATCATCTTCTTGCAAATGCGAGTAGCCGTCACATCTCTTCTCAGAGATAAGATGCCACCATTCTAGCGAGTCTTTCACTCTGTATTTTTACATTCTCTGTACATTTCTTTGATTAATAGAAATTGTGTATTACTGTATATCTATGTTTATGGTTGCATATATGATACATTTCTATTATATTATTGAATATCTATGATATCTTTGTGCATTTCTTTATTATATCTCCATTCTCATTTCGTGCCGAAAATAATCTGGATCAACAACTGCATTGACTTGTCTTTCCATTTCGTCCATTTGTTCTGCAACTTCTTGTCTCGTTTGTTCTTTCACCTCTGGGGGAGTCATAGGAATGTGTTTTTCCTTGAGGATTTCGATCTCCTGTAGGTATTGATCAATTATTTTCACAATGTGATAAATATATTGTGTTGTGTTGGGCTATGCTATTTGTGCGCTATTTGGGATTTTGTCATAGGATGCAGTCACTCCTTGCTCCAGCCTATCTATGCGATCTTTTTGTTCTTCTTTCTCTGTAGTCAACTGGTCACATGTAATTTATAGCATTTATGTGACTCCTCTGCTCACCTCTAGGTTTGTGGCATCTGTGCGGGCACTCAATTTTACTTCCTACATTACACTTGCTTGTAGCCCGTATAAAGCCTTCATGGTTATCTGTGCCATTATTATGTCCAGATCTTGGACTTCCTGCAGTAGTGTCTGTGCTGTTTCAGGATCAAGCCTGATCATTTCATGCATGACAGTAAATGCGTCGCTGATCTAGGAGACAAATTGTACCGTCTCTTCATCCTGCTTCTGCTCAGGTGGCCTCAGCACTGCCTTCTGCTGCTACACGGTGGATTGAGATTCTACGTGGCCTCGTAGCTATTGTATATTCTCATGAACTTCTATTAGTTTGTCCATGATCTTCTCTCTCCGTGCCTTTGTTTTTTTGACCGCTTCCTCACTCTTGTCTTGGACCTTGTTCATGAAGAGCTCTGCATCATCGCAAGTGAGGGTGATTTATGGGTCCTCTGTGTCATATTTCCTTTTTCTATGTGCATATGTTCCTTGCACGACCTCCTTTGCTGATTGTGAGGGATGTGCTCCACTAGTTGTGCCTAGTCCTATTTCTTGTTGACCCTATGTTGGCTTCTTTGTCATATCCTGTTTCTGGATTCCTGTTCGTGCTACTGTGGGCATTCTCCTTGGTTTTTTTGGGATTGTGCTCCCACTTGGCATTGTCCACGCTATTTTTGTCAGAGTATTTCCAGCCAGACTCTCTATTCGTGCTGATGAGCATGCCTCAATTGTTTCTTTAGGCTTAGTATACTACGTCGTACATGTCCTGGTGGTGGGTTTTGTTATTGGTTGTTGTCACTATGCAGGGAAATATTTGATGATCCACTCTGCATCCTCTCTGGTCACACAATACTTCATCTTCAACCATGCTCGCTTGGGATCCCTCGCAGCTTGGATCCATGTACGGTGTCAAGATGCCTTGAACTTTGCAATCCCCTCTATTTCCTATGTAACCTCCCTCAGGATGCACCATGTGTTAGCAGTGTGTTGATGAATTTATTCTAGCATCATGGAAAACACTGTGTTGTTTTCATGTCGCGCTTTGTTGTCCTTCACCTGTCAGAGGGACTCTTACCTAGCTGTGTAGCACATTCTCATCTTGTTGATGAAGGTGGTGTACTTGGGCTCCTGCCACCATGTGAGAGTGACCAATATCATCAACTAGAAGTAATGGAACTCATTTCCATTATCCTACACATCGTGATAGTCTAGTAGGAACTGGTTCAGTAAGTATTGTGCCCAACTGAACATCATCTCTTTTGTTCACTGTGCTGCTACTATAATTACACATGCAGGGGATTCCTCTCGACGACACTTCCTTAGTAATTTTCTCACTATCATTTTCTTGGTGAACCATGTCACGTCATCATTGATTTATTTTATAATGAGGCCTCTACTCCCCCATGGCATGTTAAATTGTGCCTTTGCCTGCTTTGCTAGTTCCTTCTCGTGTGCCTTGTTTTCCAAAAAAAATTCTGGCTGCGCGCCAACTATGGGAAATCCTATAATCTTGGAAATGAGTGCCACGTCAATCTGTATGGGCTTGTCCATCTATAGGATGACCCCATGGACTCGAGCCACTAGTTTCTTGATGAAGAGACCAAAATTTTTGCCCCGCCCGAAGTGTGGAATGTCCAACAAGTTCATGATGTTGGAGTTGTATAGCCCTATAATCCAGTGCACTCTTTCTAATACTAGCCTTCCTAGGGGTCTAACCTCCCCTGTGTTGATCAAATAACATTCTGTGACCAACTCTGGGAATTTTTCTACGCCACGCACGTCATTGTCTGCGTAGCACAACTTGGACACTTTCCCCAACATGTCCTCGATAGTGGGTACTACGTCTGGAATGAATGGTAAAGAAATATATTGACTCTCGGGGGTCTTATTTTTTTCCCCATCATGGATGCTCCTACCTTGGTGACTTCTGCGCTCTCCTCATCCCTAGGGGAGTCTAGTTGGACTGTTATGTCCTCGGCCGGGACTTCTTCTTGTGACTGGGACGGTCTTGGTTCCTCTGTGTCAGTGGGTCTTGTAATCTTCTTGGGGTTAAGGTTTGAAACCCCATTCCCATCCCCGGAGCTCTTCCATACTTCTCCTTGCTGCGATGTAGGGAGCTCTTCCTCAACCCTCGTTGGGATACTAGACTCTAGCTCCGAGGTGGTCACATCCTCAAGTTTGACTATGGTCATGGGTTGTATCATTTCTTTGCACCTATGACCTTGTCGGGTGACCCTGATATACTAGCCTGATGACCCCAGATTCGATGGAGCCATCTTGCATGATTGTCGTAAGCTTGGCTGGCTACGATGACAATTTCAAAATTAGGGAATGAATTCTTCTAATTTATATGAGCTCAAAATTCACTAAGTGTGGAATTATTGTGCACTTTCCGCCCTTTATAGACCTCTTCGTGGTCATTTTTCACTTTTTGTGTACATTCGCACCAACTTTACTTTTTATTATGCACTTTATTTTGACATCTGGCGTGGTAACTCCTGTGCACAACTTTTTCTGTGTTTTTCTATTTTCTGTGGTTTGTATTTTTGTATCTTTTTTTCTTTTTTTTCTCTTTTTGTTTGGTTTTGTCATTTTTCTATCTAGTATCTACTATGTTACACTATATACATACTTGACTTAATGCACTATCCCTGTTTATAATTGGTGAGGTTGACTGTCCCTGTATAGATTTAGTTGACTCCTATTGATCATTCCCTTCAATTCGATTCCTGCTAGATCCTTTAGTCTCACAGATCCTCCATATGTGACATGCTGGACTTCATACGATCCTATCCAATGCATTCTAAATTTACCCAGATTTTGAAATAATTTGTTTTCATATAGCAAGAATAAGTCTCCTTTGTCTGTTGTGTCAAGATTTGTCTTTGGCTTTTTGCACTTCCCGGTGAAATCTTGCTAGAATCTTATCCTCTTCCATCTCCATGAGTTGACTTAGCCTTTCTTCTATTGCACCCAGTTCTGTCATGTTAGTAATGACTGCAACGTGCAGAGTAGGTACCATAAATTCTAATGGTACTATTGCTTCCTGTCCATACACCATCCTGAATGGTGTCTTCCTTGTCAACTTTTTACATGTAATTTTGTATGCCCATAGTACTTTTGGTATTTTCAAATCCCAATCATCCCTATTAACATTGCATATCTCTGTCAAGGAATTCTCCAAGATCTTGTTGAAGGATTCTACTGTTCAATTTTCTTGAGGGTGGTATGGTGTACTCTTCTGATGATAGAATTCAATCTCCTCAGTCATAGCCTTGATAGTGTTTTTGATGAAGTGAGTACCTTGGTCACTCATCAAAATCCTTGGACATCCAAATCTAGTGATCACTTTATCAAACAAGAAGTGTGTTGTTGTCTCCACGCTGTGTTGACGATTAAAATCACAACGATGAATACGACGTGCAAAGGATTGCTAATCTCTATTATTTTTTTATGATAATAATAATTAATTAGTAGGTGGGACCCCCTTGTAGACTAGAGGCGATATGATGGATGTGTTACGCTTATAGGTTTGCTATCATTATATTGATGCCTACACAATCTTCTACAGTTGATGATGTAGTCTTAGTTTCATTCGTTTTGACAACATGGTTGGTTGATGCATTGTGGCTAAATGTTGTTGATGTTCACTCGTAATACAAAACAATGTTGTGGATATAAGGATTATTTTGTTTTACAGGTGTTATATTGTACATTAAACATTGAATAATGTTCTTACACGTGATTTTATGCAAGGGGATAACTAAATGATATGGAATTTTGAGATCAAAACAAAAAGGAAAAAAACTATGGATAAGTCTTAAGTCTATGGCAAAAGGATTATATATAAACCTTGAATTTATATATAACTGTTACAAATAGGAAGTGATGGGCCTAGCTGTTATACTATGCATTTTGGTTAAAGAGTTATATTGAAAGAACATATGGTAGTGTTAACGTATGGTTATTATTAAAATTTTAATGTGTTTCAGGTGGCATACTATACAATGGATATGGCATTGAATCTATGCAATGGTTATTGTATTGAATTTAATGGTTGATGTTATGGAAATGGGTTGGATAGTACGTTGAATTGAATAGGGCCAAGTGAGGAAGCGACGTGCATTTATTTCACATCACTCCAAACCACCCTCAAGCTCATCACCCTAGCCATAGTTTCATTTTGGCTCTGTTGGTTGTGGAAGCTCCACGATTTTAGGTTTTGAAAGGGAAAGACACAAGCCAACTCTTCCTTGAAGAGATTTTCCAGGTATGGCTCCTTGTGTTTCATCTATAATGGACTCTTTGTATTATGAATCATTTGGTTGGCTCAGGATTGCATGAGTTCTGTGTTTTTGTTGCGTTTTCGACTAGGTATTAATGTTGTGTTATGGTGTTCTCTGTGATTATTGTGGAATGTTGGAATTTTGAAGGAAAGTAATGGTTGTTATTTCTTTGTAAATTCTGTGCATTCATTATTGATTTAAGGAAATATCGTTCATGTTTGGTTTTTATGATTATTCTCTATGAAAAATGATGATAATGGTGAAACAAGATCTGAGTTTTATTTCTATGAGATTTTACCACCAGTCTGGGTATCAGTTGTTGTCTCCCCTTTTTCGTCTCGATTGTTGTTGTGATTCATTATCTAGGTTGCAATGCAACCATTGCCAGTGGTATTATTCTTTCTCTATTTGGCTGAGCCACGAGCTATTTCTTTTTATGGTTTTTTTTCATTGTAACTATCGCTGAAATCATTTCACAGTCCAATCTTTGTATTGCCCATAATATTAATTGGAAGCATGTATATGTATCGAATGGCCACAAGTTGTGCTTTGGCATTATTTTCATAAGTGTTTTAAGCGTTCTCTCCTCTCATATCTGTTGTAGTGGCTGACTAATATGTTGTTAAGACTCACTGTTAAAATTGTTTCTAAGGTTATGGAGCTCTTTGGTGTTTGCAATAAGCACGACCTCTCTGTGTCTTCAAGGACTATTCCTTGTTTAGACCAACCCTCGTTACCTCTCTACAATAAAGTTTTAAGAGACATCTTCCTATGCCTGCTTTGTTGAGTTCGAATTGTTTTCTTCTACTAGGGAACTTTCAAGATTTTGGGGTTATAATTTAAAAGACTATGGTGTTTTCAAAAGAACATGACCCTCTGTTGTTCCAAGAATATACTTGATTACTTGTGGTTGATTCTTGGTGGTAACTTCTTTTAGGAGGTAAAAGGATTATGGTCTCTCTGTTTTTTCAAAGATTAATCAAACTCTCAAGAACCTGACTTGGTTCTATTGAGCCTTACTTGATTCTATTCCTCCTCGACCACCTTTTGGTTCTATCAAGATTTTGGGGTTACAAGTTTAATGACCGAGGTACTTATAAATAAAGCATGAGCTCTTTCACTTCAAAGACCATATCTCGATTGAGTCTATGTGTTTCCTCTCTGTGATAAATTTGTTGGAAAGGAAAAAAAGTATGGGTTACCTATAGTACTGAGAACTTTCTTTTTGATTGATTCATGGTTATTCCATCCATCACTATGTTAAAACCTAGCACGTCCATGATTCCAATTAAGTTTAAAAGGCACCTTTGTGTGGTTTGGTTTTATTCTCTTTGTGCATCATATGTCTCTGTCTTTTGTCGATCATTTCTTTTGAAAGGAAGTCTGTATATGTTTGATGGATAAGGATCTCAGGTTCAAAGCTGCATGTTTTTGGTTAAATGCTAGTGTCAAATCAAGATTGGTGTCGATTATATTGTTGAAGACCTGTGTGTATGCTTGTTTTATCAAACATGATCTTGGTTCTATCCATATTTAAGAAGGACTTATTTGTGATTAAATTGGGGCCAATTATTGTTTGATGACAGTGGATTATGTCAGCCAGTGTTGAAAATGCGACTATTGGAGGTTAGTATTGGGTCTGTTATTATTTGATTTCAAGAATTGAACATTGGATATGGATAATTGGAATCACTGTGCATATTATTTTTGTTTTAAAATGAAAAGGTAAGCATTAAAACATACAAGATTGTGGCTCGAATGGTTATGTTGTTATTGTGGAATTGGAAATGATATTTGCATAGTTATTGTATAGGATGCACAGATTGATATAATCGAAGAATTCTGGGAAATTAAATTGTTTTTATTAAAGATTGCAAACAATCTGTATGTAAATAAGGGACAATGAAATGATTTTGGTATTGAAGGTGGATTCTTTTTGGATTGTGATTGGAACAGAGTTATGGTTGTTGGTTGATTTAATATATTTTATGAACAATATCCATATTATTCTCTCTCACTTTCTCACTGTTTCGCTCATTATAACCCCCTCATGATCCCAAATTCATTTTTACACTTTCTGTTCATTAAAATAAATTAAAACTCTGTATGGAAGTTATAAAAGATGACACAAAGATAGATGGCAACTGATATATTTTGGTATTGTTTGCACAATCAGTTTTTTAATGAATTATTGAGCAATACTCATGTTCTTAATATGTTTCATGATATAACTTTTCCTCTTATTACAATCCCCCCATATATCCCATGAACCCTATTTCACTCCCTACTTATTTGACAATTATTAAATATTTTTTATGGATGGGATTGCATGGGTCTTATGTTAATTTCTGAGCAAAAAATTGTTTCATATAAAGAGAATTTCATGTATGGTCTGTTAAGGGCTAGTTGCTAATAAATTGCTGCATACAGGATGAGCTTCTTTAGTAGAGGCAGTCATGGTAGAAACAATAGGGGAATAGGTAACTGGAACTGAGGGCCTAGACAACCCAAAATCTCAATTCATTTTGATTCCGATCCTTAAGAGTTGATCCAACTTTTTTAAGCTGGGTTCTTCAATTGGATTGGGAAAGGGATAATTTAGCCTAGACCAGAGAGGCCTCCCTTCCATCCCCAAAATTTTCCTGGTATCCCTGTGCCTCCCCATGTATCTTTGCAACCAGAAGTTCCCGACAATGATGGATGGCAGGAGATTGTTCACCCAACAACATCCCACCATCATGGCTGGCCCAACTTGTCATTACCTCCTCCTCCTCGACCTGTAAAACCAAATGTTCATATTTCCCCTGCACACTCACCTGTATAGTCCTCCCATGCAAGCAAACGCCTAAAAAATGAGGCTCCCCATGTGCAAGACAAAGGTAAAAATGATGCTTCCCCCTCATCTCCTTCAAGTGACTCAAAAAGTCAGTGTTCTTCCATATGCACTTGAGGGACAATTGATCCCATGTTATTAGTGAGGTTAAGCCTCAAGGTTCCACCCAACCTAAGGCTAATTCAAGGAATTCCAAAGGGGACAACAGTGACAAAAGAAGAATTTCCTCTCAAAGTGGCAGATATGGATTTTGATTTATGTGTTTATAATTGATTTGTTGAGGACATTGGATTGCAGAAAGTTTTGGAAAACAAACTATTTTTTGGGATATTGTGGATATTTACATGTTTTGAATATAATTTGAAATATTTATGATATTTAAATTTCAAATTGTGGAAATAATTATGGGAGCCACAAGGAGGCATGTGTTTAATTGGTTGTCTAATTGTGTTTATTTTTGTTAAGAAATAAATGGAGTCACAAGGGGTCCCACCTACTTAGTTATTATTTAATAAAAAGACCCTTAATTATTATTATTATTACTTCCCCTAAACTAAAATTAGTTAAGTTTTAGTTAAGTTAACTAAATGAGGTAGTTGAACTACTTAAACTAATTTGGAATGTATAAAAGACAAATGAGAAGGAAGAACAAGGGGATAATAGAAGGAGAAAGATATACTAAGGTTTTCTCTTGAGTTCTATTGAGATAGTTCAATTTTCATTCATTCTTCAACTCATTAAAGGCATAATTCTCTTTTTGACAGCAGGGTCCTATTGTAGACAACAAGGTTCAAATTTGAACCATATCATTCAGATGCTTGTTTGAGAGGTGTTGATCTATCATTGATAGTCTGTGTATAATTGTTTGTTTATGAATTGAATTTCATGACTGATAAAGGATATTGTGTAGAGTCAAGTGGACAATAGTATGTGGTAAGCTGATCCAAATTTTAAAGTTTAGTTTTTACTTCTTGTCAGAGTCCTTTTGTATGGTTTTCATTGGGGATATCTAAGTTTGACCTTGGTCCATGCCCTCACATGGAGTTTTGTACAGAGAAAGATACTTTTGATTTCTTGGAATGAAATAAAGCGATTTCTATTCTGTCTCATTTGTGTTAATATGTGACTTGGTTACTTTTTCTTTTGATCTCCACATTTACTTTCTGCAATCTGTATATGTCATAAAATTATATAAAAATTTCATATTTTGAAACAATCTCTTTATTTAAAAAATCAGCCTAAGCCCTTGTAATCAATACTTGTGGATTGGGAAATACAATTTGAGGCTATAAACCATAGGGTAATATTCCCGACTATCTTGATTTAGCCAAGGAAGATTCGAAAATGCTTGAGTAATATAAATTCATATCTTTTCCTCAACATTTATTTGGCGACCATACCGGGGAGATCTTCCATATCTCTCTGTTTGATTGTATGCTTGATTGTCATTGAATATATTTATATTTGTTCTTTTGATCCTTTGTCTGTTTCTTTTCTTCATGACTGTACATGTTGCAAGGCAACCCATTATTGAGCCCACTCTTAAAGATCAGACCAACATTGCTTTAATCTTGTTTAATACAATCTTAGAGACTGCTAATACCCGGGTTGAGCTTGAACGCTCATGAGAAGTGATTGAACAAGACATAATTGTCTGAGAATGTTGGGAAGCTAGGCCAAGACAACCATGAATCGGCCATAGATTTATTTTTCCTAAAGTCTCGATCTTCTTTTCATGTCTTTAAACCCTTGCATCTCTAGGATAAGAAGAGGTTTATCGCCTGAGATCAACCCTATTACTGAAATAGGAAGAAGAAACATTGTTTTTTCATCCCAACAAAGTACTCTAAGGAGAACTTTGTCTGATTCATCCAATTCATCTTTCTCTCCCTTACCTATCATTCACAAGATGGCATCTAGTGGTGGCTCTAGTGGCACTGGAGGTGCTTCTTCATATCAGCCTTCAACCTCGTCAGTGATTGGTAGCTTGTATAGTCATCAAGTCCTTGTCCAATCTAATACAAACCCCTCCAAGGTCATAAAAAAGTATGGGCTCTTTCAGTTTGAAGAAGATACTACAACTACTCTGTGGCATGTTTCCTCTCCTCTGAACCTAGCACCTGCTACTCGTCCACTTCCTAAATTCAAAGAGAGTCTCCCTAGGTTTTCAAGGAATAACATGGTCACTATGAATGAACACTTGGTGGCATTTTCTAATGGTTGTCACAACATAGGATCCAATGACAATGACACTTGTATGCGCTTATTTGTTAATTCCCTTGAAGGGAAGGCAACAACCGATTTCTTTGATAATCCTCCCAAGATTATTTCTACTTGGGAGGAGTTAGTTTATTGGTTCAAGTCTAACTATGGGTAGTCTAAGAGCCCATCCAAGAAGTTACGAGAGTACAATAACATTGATTATAAAGACGGTGAGACTATCAAGTCTTTCAACTTGTGTTTCACCAAATTATATAACCAAATTGCCGAACTCATTCTCCCTTAGAACCAAGCTGCTTTTATGCATTATTATAATGCTCTACCTTCCCCTTACCATCATAGGCTTGAGAAAAAATCCATTGATAACCTTGGTTCCGCTCTGCATACTTGTTTAGAGTATGAAGAACAACTTGAAATAAGAGGTCTTCCTAAGGGAGACTCAGTTAAACAGACAAACATGTCCACCCTCTTCCAAGTTTTACAAGACATGAATAATCGAATGATAGCATATGAGTGGAAGGGAAATGTCCCTTCACTTAACCCTGTGGCCTAATCTTCTTCTTCACCACCCTTTAAGAATCTTAATGAAAATAAATTTCAACCTAAAGCCATCATGCCTCGCAGTTGGTGTAAATTTTGTGAGGAACACCATGGGGAAAGTACTTGTGAGGTAAGGAAGAGTGCTAGAGATAAAATATTTGGTAAAAGACATGAAACTACTATTGTTGTCCTATATTTTGTAGAGACAGAAGATGTTATGATCATAAATACTAGGAATAAATCCTATGTTCTAAAAGGTAACTATGATCCTCCTCGTACTTCTTCTAGCCCAAGATCATCTTCACCAGCTGCTACTATACATGTTTATAAAATTCCCGACAGTCAAGGAACTTCCTCACCTCTTCCCTCTTCCAAATTCAACATTATCAAACAATTGACTAATATTAAAGCTGATGCTACCCTCCTGGACATGGTTGTCGTTCCTGAGAAACAAAATCATTTGAAAAATTTCATGGAAGGAAAAGCTTCCATTGTAGCCAACCTCTCTGAAGAGATAGATGAAGAGGATTCAACTGTAGATAAAGTAGGTGTACATAATTTTAGACACCTTGTAAAAAACCCCCCGATTTTTATTCATGTAAAGATTATGGACAAAATAACCCATTGCTGTCTCATTGACGGAGGCTCGGGCCCAAGTGTAATGTCGAAGATTATTATGGAAGAGTTAGGCTTGTCTTGTATAAATGAAAACACCAGAAGCATCCTCTCTTATAATAGTTTACAACAATTGACCATAGGTAAAATCAAGGACGTGACCTTGGTTCTGTGCATGCATCCTGAAATAAGGACAACCCTTAATATTCAGGTAATCGATATGTCAGTGAGTAATTACTCGATCATCTTAGGAAGATATTGGCAAGCTGTGATGGGTCGATACCTCTCACTCGATCATACACACTTATCTGTTTCTCGGAATGGTAAAAACATTATATTCCTAAGAGAGGGAATAATATCACCTTATGTATAAATCATTCAACAACCTAATGTAAATTATATCGAGGAGGACCTAGGAGTGTATTCCATCTTTGCAAATGAGGACAAAACTACCTTGGAAAAAATCTATATAGAGGATGGGATGTGGCATATGTACTTTGATGGTTCATGCTCCAACGAAGGAAACAAAGATGGTATTATATTGTACTCTCATGTGGCTAAAATTAACAACTTTTATTATAGTTTAGAGTTTGCTTGCACAAACAACATCACTGAATTTGAGGCATTACTGCTAGGCATTGAAAATGCCTATAATTTAGGTTGTGGTCACCTTATAGTTTTTGGGGATTCCGAACTTGTTGTAAACCTTGTATATAAGATATATTATCCTAGCAACAAGTTAATGAAACGTTACACCCAAAATATTTGGGTACTTATCTCAGACTTACTATCTTTCAACATCACTAATGTTAAAATGGAATTGAACTCAATGAATGACATGTTAGTTGTTTTTCCAGCCTCTCCTACTCAACAACTTCTGCCACAAATACATGATTGCACCTTTCAATCTTTGTATCGTCCACATATCCCTGCCAATGTAGAGTCATTGCAAGTCTTCCCTAGTGATGAGAGCATCTGTTCTTTCATTCAAAATGAAACTTATAAGCCTAAGAAAATTATATCCATGGAGGATAACAAAATTCCGAAGGGCTTGACTCCTCTAGAAAGTTCATTTTCATCGAGTGATGTAGGCAACAAAGAAAAACATAAACAAGAGGAGTCGAAAAGGAAAGTGGGTGAAACGAATTCCTTGAACATTGGAACACCTGAGTGTCCAAAGAATGTTAAAATAGGTGCCCAATGTTCCGTTGAAGAAAAAATCAAGTTCACTGAGTTACTTAGTGAATTTCAAAATATTTTTTGTTGGCCTTATGAGGATCTTCGTGGTTTTGATCCTGCTCTTATACAACATGCCATTCCTATCAAAGAGGGCATACAATCAGTTAGGAAAAAAACAAAGACCCATTAACCTTGCACTGGAAGCAACTATTTGAAAGGAGTTGGAAAAACTTTTGAAGGCTCAGATAATTTTCCCTATTAAGTATTCTGAGCGGGTTTCTAATTTGGTTCCCGTTTGAAAAGCAATTGGTCATATTAGATTATGCATTGATTTTCATGCATTAAATAGGGCCAGTATAAAATACCATTTTCCTCTCTCTAATATGGAAATGATTTTGCAGCAAGTTGCAAGGTCATAGATGATGTCCTTACTTGACGGTTTTTCTAGTTACAATCAGATCAAGGTAAAAAGAACAGATAGATATAAAACCAATTTTATTACATGTTGGGGCACTTTCTCTTCTGAATGTATGTGTTTTGTCTTATCTAATGCAGGTGTCACTTTAAAAAGAGCTATGCAAATAGCTTTTGACGATTTGATTGAAAAAATTATTCAGATTTATCTTGATGACTTAACTGTGTATTCTAAAAACCGATCAGATCATTTCAGTCATCTTAGAAAGATTCTCATGCGATGCAGGAAATTCAAGATTTATTTAAATCCTTCCAAGTCGATATTTGGCATTACCAAGGGCAAGCTCCTTCGGCACATTTTCTCTGATTCAGGAATAAGCATAGATCCCGAAAGGATTGCTGCTATCCTAAATATTCCTGCTCTTACTTCTTGAAAGGAGGTTCAAGCCTTTATGGTTATTATCAACCTTGTCTGTAGGTTTTTTCCTAATTTTGTTGTAATGGTCAAGCCAATTCACAATATTTGTAAGAAGCATTTCTCCTTTTCTTGGATGGATGACGTAAAAAATGATTTCGTGGGGATCAAGAAGGAAATTAGTTCTGCATTGGTTTTGGCGAAGCAAAATTTTGAAAAAGAATTTATTGTATATACTAATGCCACATAGGAACCATTTTCTGCTATCCTCATGCAATATGATGACCAAGTTAATGAAAAACCAGTGGCTTACATGAGTCAAAGCTTGTCAGATGATGAGTTTAAATATTCTTATATTGAAAATCATGCTTTCTCTCTTGTTAAAGTTGTTGAAAAGTTTCTCCAGTTCATCTTAGGTAAGTAACCACTGGTAAAAGTCCCTTTACCTGCTATCAAGTTTTTACTCTCACAGACTTATTTGTTAGGGAAGCTTGCACATTGTCTTTCCAAGATCCATGAGCATGATCTAACCACCATGAATTCTAAAAATATCAAGGGATGTGACTTAGCCCTTCACTTAGCTCAACATGCTGAAGCAAGTGAAGAAATTGATGAATAAGATAGCTCTCTATTAGCACTGTTTTACATTGACAATCAAATCCTTCTTGTAGTTGAACATCCTTGGCATAAAGTTTTGGTGTATTAGTTTCTAAATCAAAGATGTCCATATAACTTAGATACCCATCAAATAAGAAGGATCTGTCTCAAATTTTCTAGATACATCATTATAGGATACTTTTTGTTTGGGAGATTTGCCGATGGTATGTTACTTCGTTGTGTGAACGATGAGGAAGCACATAAATTGTTACAATAGACTGATGGATCTTCAAGTTCTGTTATCATGCAAGAGGTCACTTTTCTGCTAAAACCACTGCTTTGAAGATTACCATAAAAGGGTACTATTGGCCTTCAATCTTTCGTGATTCTTATAATTTTTCAAGATCTTGTGACAAGTGCTAGAAGTTTGTTGGGAAAGAACGTCTTTCTAATATGCCTTTACAACCTGTCCTCCCTGACTTTCCTTTCTCAAAATGGGGTCTGGAATTTATTGGTCCTATTAATCCTCCATCTTCAACAAGGCAAGTTTTTATCTTGACAACCATAGACTATTTTACGAAATGGACCGAAGCTATCCCACTTAAGCATTTGCAGGATGAGCAGGTGATTTGTTTCCTTGAGACTAATATTTTTTCCATATTTGGTCTTCGTTTAGAAATTGTTACAAATAATGGTCCCTCTTTTATTTCTGCTAAGCTGACCAAATTTTTAGCTAAATTGGGGGTTAAAAATTTTACCTCTTCATCCTATTGTCCCTAAGAAAATGGGCAGGTCGAGTCTACCAACAATAATCTGGTAAGAATTATCAAGAGGCTCATTGAGTATAATCCTCGTTAATGGCACACTCTCCTCACTTACGCCCTTTGGGCAAATCACACTACCACCAAGGTGAGCACTGGTTGCACTCCTTTCCAGCTTGTTTATGGTCAAGAAACCATTCTACCTACCAAGATGGAATTTTCTTCTCTAAGGTTAATGCTACAGGTTGAATAATTAAATTCTTTTGATATCTCTCAAATTATGAATGCACTTTTGGATTTAGAGGAGCAAAGGACATTTTCCTTGGATAATATAAAGAGAAGACAACAAACTGTTAAAAGATATTTCAATAAAAGTGTAAAAGTTGTCAAATTTAATGTTAATGAGAAGGTATTGTCGTGGGATTCAACTCATGCTGATAGAGGAAGGCATTCAAAGTTCCAAATTTTATGGCTGGGTCCATTTAAGATTGCTTTTGTCTTGGGCACAAATTCCTATATCCTAAAAGACTTGCAAGAGCGATTGTTTTCCTATAGCACAAACGGTTCACACTTAAAACACTATGTGGAACCAACTTGAAAGTTTAAATGTTGTATGGAATTTTTTTGTATTATAGTTTGTTTTATTTTATTTGATTTTACATTTCTATTATTTCATTTATGCTATTTCATTTCAACCGTTTCATTTCTTTCTATTATGTATTTCTTGTCAAAATAAAGTGTTGGACCAGTTTTGCAACAATGATGCTATTATGCAAAGTATTGTTAATCAATAACAATCAGGTTACACATTTGTCATGATGTTCCTCCTGGAAGACATCATTGAAATTGTTATCTGCTTCAACTGTTGTTATATAAGATAGTTTGTTCTAGCCCTCTTCTGCTTTCCTTTTCTTCCATCCGCTCCAAGATTCAAAAGAGCATACCATAAATTTTTTATTCTTGAGGTCGAGAATTCTTTCACATGATTAATCCAATGATTATGCATATAGGGATAAACCCTCTCATACTTAACACTTTCCATGAGTTATTCCCAAAATCTCAATCATATTTCCCTTAAACTGCTCACTTCCCCTTGTCACATATTGATTCTGATGTCTATCTTATTGATATAATGTTTACATGGTCTGTGTAACCAGACAATCCGAGTTCTTAAGTTGTTAGAAACATATTTCCTTGTGGAGTTGCCAGTTTGTTGATGATTAAAATCGTTGTTGGTGCAATTATTTGCATAATATATTACCAAACATAAATTATCAACTGGGATTCATAATCAGTAGAGTTGATGCACTATATGTGCCGATAACAGATAGGTTCCTATGTTTGATGAGTTTAGCTAAAAGAAGAAATATTCAATAACAAAATACTGTGTTTTCAAAGATAACACTCTTCACACAATTCATAAATTAGAAAACAAAACTTGCAATCATGCACTCAAAGACTTTGCTCAGATAATGCCTTGTCCATTTACAAGCTCATGAAGTGGAAAGATGGACTTTGAATATGTTATATGTAGCTAATATCCTTAACAAAAAATAACAATCAAATCTGGGCACACTTCAACAATAACAAAAGATAAAACTCATCATAAAATGCTCAAGCACACACTCAATTGAAAAGGCTCTAAAATGTTGGTGCAATTATTTGCATAATATACTACCAAACATAAATTATCAACTGGGATTCATAATCAGTAGATTTGATGCACTATATGTGCCGATAACAGATAGGTTCCTATGTTTGTTTAGTATAGCTTAGATAAGAAAACCAACAATAACAAAACACTCTGTTTTCAAATATAATACTCTTCACACAATTCATAAATTAGAAAGAAAAACTTGCAATCATGCACTCAAAAGATTTTGCACAGATAATTCCTTGCCCATTTACAAGTTCATGAAGTGGAAAGATGGACTTTGAATTAGTTATCTGTAGCTACTACTCTTAACAACAACTAGCAATCAAATCTAGGCACACTTCAACAATACAACTCCAAACTTAGAAGGGAAAAATGATAACTAAACTTCTCAAGAAAATAGTGAATCAAAAGGTTCTTTTTTAGATAAAAAGTATGTTCATTAGAGGCTCATGAAATGAAGAGATGAACTCAGATATTGTTCCCTGTAGCAATTAAAACAACCAACACTCTGCATATGCTCAAAGGAAAACATCAATCAATGCTAGAGGAAATCACATGTGAAGGAAGACACTCCACTTTAGGCACATGTAAGGTGAGAGATGGAGGTCTTGATTATCCCTATATTTGCAAGATAGAAACAACACTACAACATTAAATCTATCAAATAATTGTCTACACATACATACAAGGATAGCAAATATTCACTCAAGAATCTATGTTGCACTCATAAATCCATATTACACTCCAGAAATCTATATTGCACTCCAAAAATGATCACTCACTCACTCACAATTTCCACACATATTTATTGTATTTTGTCAAATGTTTACTGAAGCAAAACATAAATAAAGTTAGATGTTTATGATCAAAACAAAAATTATTTCATCCATACACAAACTAGAATTATATATACAGTAAATACAAAGAATCTTACCTCAGTTGGGTCGGTGGGCCCTTGTCGTACCAACAAAGTAGCTTTAAAATAAAATTACAGAACGAAATGTCTGATAACACACATCAATTCCATGAACTGCAATTTATATCATTACTTGAGAAAATCAGAGGTACATTCACAGTCTTCAAGAATCAACCCTACAACATAACAATTCCTCTTTCTTCAAGAGACAATCTTACATAATAATAATTCCTTTCTCTACTCAGACCCATGAGGTCTTATTTATACATAAAATCCATGGAGGAATGGATGAAACCAAATCCCCAAACTAAGAAAACAATTTTTACAATTTTAGGATAAATCCCCAAAATCTGTGTTTTTTAACAATTTGGGCAGATTCGAGTTAGTCCCCCACCCATATCTCCCAAACCAATTCTAATTTTGAAAAACGGCTCATGAGTTACTCCATTTGTCATATTTTGGACAAAACCAGTGTATTATAATTTCTACATCTGATACCATATGCACGAAAATCGAGGCGCAAGATGGCAGTTTGAGTTTTTTGCTAATTTTGGCAGAATCATTCCCCCTGAGCTGGAGGTCCACACATGTGAGTTGGGTGAATTCTAACACATTTTTCCACATGAAAACATCACTCTGGACAAAACCCATGAGCCCGATTTTCTTCTAGAAACATTCAAAAATTCTGAATTATGTCTATTATCTGATTAGCACAGGCTGGTACCAGAATAAGTGGAGCCTTGGTATCGGAATAGACTGGGTACCGGATCATGCTGCTTAAGATTCAAAGTGATTAGGATCATACATAATCAAGAATTTAATCGAATTAACTCAATAAAACTAAACAAATCATGCCTTAATCATAATTTACCCCTTATGCACATGAACAAGGTAATCAAGTGTATTTATGGAAGAAACAATCGAGTATATACTCATAGAATAGGTAAAATAGGCTTAGATAGAGGGTAATATAGGGCATTAGAAGTGTCAAAACTGAGACTCAACAATCACAATGATGAATACTACCCGCAAAGGATTGGTAAGCTCTACTATTTATTTATGATAATAATAATTAACTAGTAGGTGGGACCCCATTGTAGACTAGAGGCGATATGATGGGTGTTTTACGCTTATAGGTTTGTTGTTGTTATATTGATTCCTACATAGTCTTCTACAGTTGATGATGCAATATTGGTTTCATTCATTTTGACAACATGGTTGGTTGATGCAGTGTGGATAAATGTTGTTGATGTTCACTCGCAATACAAAACAATGTTGGCAGCCACCAATTCTGTCAAATTTTATCAAAATTAAAAGTCATCATAAAGGGATAAAATATTTCTGTAGTTTCCTCCTCCTTACATTTATAAACTTTTATGTCTTTTGGTTTCGAGGAGATTCATTGGGCTAGCCAATTATATGAGTATTTAGCTTAAACTTTCATTTGTTTTGTTTAATTTCATGAATGCAAGCATGAAATTGAAACAAAAGTTTGTCTTGGTTAATCATTTTGCAGTTTGTGGTTTCTTCATTTATTTTGTTAAATAGATTATACCTAAAGGGGACCTATATTTTTATTAGTCTTAAGGTTTGTAATCTTATTGATTAATCCATTGCAACCATTTTATTCACTATGGGAAATATGACTTGATCATATCTATGGTTGATTATATGATTTTAATATTTGATGTGTCTAATCGAACAGAACCTTGGATTAACATTTGAAATGTGCTCCTTGATATTATCAGTCATATCACTTTCATATCACCCTGGTATAGGACTAATGTACTCACAATTACACATCATCCTATTGTCCTATACATTTAAGACTCTCATTCATTGTTCGAATAGACAACTGATAATGGTTTGGGTTTAATGTTCATTGTGCATAGTGGTTCACAAGCCTACACATCCTCTGGTTCTTTGTCATTCAAATATAAAACTAACAAGCATGATAGCTTCCCAAGTCTGTAGGTATCGGGCCTTTTCCGATTTTACAGACCTCTCCCTATTGTTTGTCTATTGGAAAATGAAGCCTCCCTCTCATTGCCTTTACTGTGTCTGTTTGATAGAAACCATGGCTACCATGGTTCGAATTGAACCTAATGGCTCTCAATCCCTTCTCTCCCACGACGATGCCATAGGCGATTTATAGGCCCATGGTTGGGAAATTTTCATCCTAAAGTTCGAGGGTTATAACTTGGTAGTCGCATAGGATTTTTCTCAATTGTTTGATGTCTTTAAAGCCAAAATTGGGGATCTGCAACTTGAAGTAACTGAGGATTCTATAGAACAAGCCACTGGAATGTTATAGGAGGGAGAAAAATGGTTCAAAAACGACAAGTTAGAAGGCGTTCCTTGGGGTCTTTTCATGGTCTCTAAGAAAATGACATGTTTCCCTAAAGGTACACCTATTACTCTCTTAAAACCCAGATGGAACAACCTGCTTCTAATTCTTAAACAATTTATAACTTGTGAGGTTAGGTATGGCTTAGTGTTTTTATATCACATCCTCTTGTTGATGATTTTCCTAGGGTTCAAGATAAATATGCCTTTATATCTGTTGATGAGCCTACATAAAATGTCTAAGCGTTATCAGAAATAGAGTTTAAACCCTCTGTCTAGCCTCTTCCACCACGGGCTTATTCAAATCTTGTTGCTATCGCATTTATCTCAGATTGGGGATACTTGGGAAGATTTCCTGTGTTAGAATAACTTCACCCTACCCAAGAACACAGTTGAACAACCTCTTCATTTAAATATGAATCCTAGTCCATGTAACCCTACCAACGAGAATCAAGGTGTTGATCCACATGGAGACTGGGCATCCATTGAACCAAACTCTATTTCTATGCAAAACCCTTTGGGAAAAAAACCACGAGTTAATTTCATACCCATAAAATCGTTAGAGGAAGTAATAGGTGTATTAAAGGAGAAGGTTTCCCCTGCTCCTATTGTTGAGCTGATTCAGGGTTTTAATGACAAACCAACTGTTAAGAAAAATCACAAAAATAAGAAACATGGTAACTCAAATTTGAGTTTTGTGAATAAGAGACCAGGCAGGTTAATATCCAGGAGTCTGAGAAATCGACAGTAGTATCATCTGAGCTCGATCTCAATGATCGAGGTCTATGATCACTTGACCGATGATGGGATCAATGAATTCCTTGCCTGAGAAGACGTGGATAACCAGTGTCTCGAAAATGAAACCGTTAGTAAAGCTATACAATACGATTTCGTTTCTAAACTACCCCCATTTCTAAAAAAATCAAGATGGCTTCGTTGGTATAGGCCATGATTTGAAACAAGATACAGGAAAGACCAAAGCCCTCGTTGCTGAGTACACTCAACATTGCCTGCTATAGCACCTGTACACTGCGAGAATTGTCTTGACCGGGTAGAACGATACTACAGAGACATACCATATTTACAAGCATAATTAAAACATTTGGCAGCTCGAAATTCCTTGCTTGAAAGAGAAAATCAATAATTAAAGGCATGCGTTCAGTCCAATGCAGACCGGGTAAGTAAAAGGCCCAAATGAACCGGTAGTGTGATTATCAAGAATGCAAGAAATTTCAATGCTATCATTAACTCAAAATTATCAAACCCTTCATTGTCTAATCTCTAAAAAGGTAAAAATGGTTTTGATTTGCTTTGATTTGATTCTGTTATAAAAGTCAAATAGATAGATTTATTTCGATTTTGTTTGTTAATATAAGAGTAGCTACAAAATCTCACGATTCTGTAGCCAGTCTATTTATGAATGTTAGTTTGTATTGTTTTCTAAAATGCAATTTCGTTTTGTCATTTCCAGGAAAATAATAGTTATGATGCTATTCACAAAGAGAAGTAATCATGGATCATGCGCTGCATAGATTAGTAATTTCTCTTTTTGTTGATAAAACTCTGAAATTTATGTAATTAATTTTGATAAACAAACTCCTATAGGAGTGTTTCTTGTTATTTTATTTTTGTAAAGCAATTTTTTTTTTTTTGGGATTTCCCTTTATCTTGCATGATAAGAGTTTGTTAATCCAAGACAAGTTTAAATAGTGGTTGTTGTTTGGACATGATGGACATGATGTGATTTTGGGAATGGATATGGGAAAGAAATTCACCATTGGCTTTAGACATGTGTGATGCTTATTCCATTTTTGTTCTTCTATTACCTCTGTATTATGAGATATTATTATGGTTCATTTAGTTGTAGCCTTGTCATCATATGGTGTTTCATATTGTTAAATATTATAAAGGATGTCCATAATTTGTCATTCCATTCTGTATCTGTGATCAATCTATCATTTGATTGTTATTGAATTTATTTCAGATATTAAATGATTTATAATATTAATACTCTGAATTGAGTTTCCTTTCATTCTGAGTTATTGATTGCCATAAGATCACATAATTTTTAATTAGTCATCTTTCTATTGTTATATTCTCACTCCAACACATCAAAAAATTCTTTGAATTTATTCTGGAAATATTAGTATTGTTCTGTCACAGGTTTCCCTTACATGCATGACAAGTAGGATCTCGAACAACACATGAATATAAACTTAGTTTAGCTGGTCAACTATAGGTTAGTTTGTGTGTTATTTAATTAAATTATTTATTAACAAAACGATGACTGCATTAATTAGCTTTGACTATTTTTGTGTTATCGTTTCAATTGTATTTTCTTAGTATTTATTAGTTTTAAATTCTTCAAACATTAAAAAAGAAAACAAAAAGATTTATGTTATTTCTTTATCTTAGTTAGAATCACTTTTACGAACATTCATTTCACATGATTACAAGTAAACCTTGCAAACTGTATATAGACTGTTTATAATCATTTGTATATATTCATGTTTCTATTTCAACATTTGTAATTAGTACATAAATAGTTAGAATCATAGCTTTAGGTTAATTTATTTCTTTTATTATTTTTAGGACTTAGTTGGCTAACGGAGCCATTAAACCCATTGGGTCAGTTCATTCCAAACGACTTGGGTTAATTAGACAAACCCGATCCGGATCTGACCTTCTAGTTGACGGTGTGTCACTTACACCCGTCAAAAAATGGCACTAGAAGGAGGGCTTGAGATTAATTGATGGCACGTGGAGGTTGAAGACCCCTCCAAACAACCATTCTCCTATTGTAACACATAGTTTCTCTGACAAAAAAATTTACACTTGAAAAAACTACTACCTCAAATGATAACCCCGATATTCCTGTCGAACCAGTGACACCACTCCCTCAAGGGATTGACGTACAAGAAATTGTCCGCCAGTCACTCATAAGAACTCAAAGTGCCTTATCTTGTATTAGATAACCTGGTAGACAACTCAATCAACCTATTGAATTTACAAATCTTCAAGAACAACTCCAAGGCACTATTTTGCCTAGAAACACTATAGGGACTGGGAATATTACAAATCCTACTGAAGAACTTATCCTCGGTGCTGGAGGATCTAGTATTCCACCATCCCCACCTGGTTCTTCTCCACCTTCTTCGGGAGGTGAATCCTAGGATGAAGGAATTTCTTCATCTGAACCATCTCAACCTTAGACTCCACCAAATCCCATGACAAACCAAAATAATCCTACCATACCATGGCTCGATCAAGATGTTGTGGCTGTGCCTGGACCCCAACACCCATTACCTAAACATATGAATAAATGGCTACCCAAATTTGATCTAGATTTGAATCAATCAGTTGAGGATCACATTAAGAAATTTATTCTAGTCGTTAGACTCCAGAGTGTCGAACACGAAGATGTCGTGTGCAGATTATTTCCTTATACTTTTGAGGGAAATGCCTTAACCTGATATTTTTCCTAACCGCCTCAGACCATCGTCTCTTGGCACAAGTTTGAAACTTGTTTTCTAGAAACATTTGGAGATGATAAATCTCCAGAAGTCTTGGTAATGGAACTCTCTAGCTTAAAGATGAAACCTAAAGAAAAATTTAAAGACTTTAACCAGATATTCCTAACACTAAAAAACAAAATCCATGCAGATTCGATGCTTGTAGAAAACTTAATTGTTGCATATTATACGAAGGCCCTGCATAACAACATATCCATATGGGTTAAAAGGTACAAAAAGAAAACGTTGTTAGAAGCCTTTGAGGAGGCACGTGAAATTGAGAAAGATATATTGAGCTTAAAATATCATCTGAGTAGTGAAGCTGAAACAAATTCATCATCTAAAAAGAAAATAGAAATTCTCACTAGGCCTCCTCAACCTAAACATCAACAAAAAACATTAGACTTGGAGAGCTTGCAGAGAGATTTCCAGAAACTGTCCAATCAGGTAGTTGAATTGAAAAGGTCCATCGAGGAGGCATCTACAAGAAAAGGAAGTTTCAAACCTCCTTTTAGAAAATCTTTCCCTCCAAACCGGCCAAACCCAACCACAGAAGGTCTAAATTTTGAAAGTTTATAGTATGAATTGCAAATGATATTGGAAGCACATGACAATTCAGCTTCCGCTCCACCCAGAAATTCTAATGATACAATTGAGGATAAGGTACCAGAAGAGGAAGACTCATCTCCTCCCATTTTAGGGCACTTGTCGGACCGTATTTTTCAAGAAAATTTTGAAACTGTTCACCCCTACAACACTAGAAGCAAAACACAAAACAAGCATGCACCTGAAACAAGTAAAAATGTGTTTTCAAAACAACCAAAGCAAACTGAAACTAGACAAAGCCTAGCTACCCCAATTTTATAGTATGATCTAATTGAAGATCTAAAAAAAATAAGGGCAAATATTTTTGTTTTTGAATTGCTGAAATTTCCTCTTATTTTGCAGAAAATGCTTCAAAGCATTGCTGAAAACGGTAAAAAGAATGATGTTAGCAACAAAAAATGACAGCAAAAATTGAATTAAACACAACTAAAAATGTCCCAAGTAAAAAGAAATCTGAAAATCAATACAAAATGGAGTTATCAGAAAAAACTGTAGGAAACTTAGATAAAACTGTTTCAGGGACAACAATAAAAAATCAACAGAATTCTGTTTTTTCTGCACAAAAAAATGTTCCCCCCTTTTTTATTGACTTTTGAAGTTTTTAATAGGAATGTACATAACTACATGGCTAACTTCGATGCATCATCAAATGTGATGCCTGTATCTGTATGCCAGAAAATTAATTCAGAAGTAAAACCTTCTGATTTAAAAATCATTCAGCTAGATTGAATGAATGTTAAAGTGATCGGTGAACATAAAAATGTGTTGATTAGATTACCATCCAATCCCAAAGTTCATCAAGTTATTGATAATATCGTTGTTGACATTCTTTAAGTTTATTGTCTGTTTTTAAATAGATATTGGTTAGAACAGCTACATGGTTATTTTTCTACAGACTGGTCTCATTTGTGGCTTCCTGAAAATGGACAACCCAATAAGATCAGAATAAACATAGAACGTTACCTTAAGCATACCATGACAGATATAAACGATACAAATGAGCCTTTTGTTACCACTGCAAATTCAATTGAAACACATGGAATGAATACCTTTTTTGGTAACTTCATGACTGAAATTTCCTCTATCACTGATCTAGAACAACAATATGAAGTAACAACCTATACTCAAGCACCAACTTCACCAAATATGCCAAATACTTCTAATGACACACAAATCTGGTCCCTATATTTTGATGGATCCAAATCCCAAGAAGGGACAGGTGTTGGTTGTGTTCTCATCGACCCTACAGGTAATAAAACTTTTATTTCTTGTCTATTAGAGTTTTAATGTACTAACAACACAGCCAAGTACAAAGCACTTCTACAGGGACTTAGGAAAGCACTGGACATGGACTTGCAAAATTTGATAGTATTTGGTCATTCAAAAATAGTAGTAAAACAGGTAAGAAATGCAACATTGTTTTTCACCACATCTCAAGAATTACAAACTGAGGTATGGGGTTTAATGCATAAATTTATAGCATTTAATATAAATTCCATTCCTAAGATGAGTAATTCAGAAGTTGATTTACTAGCCAATGTTGCTTCTAAATTGTTTCCCGCTAAGGGTCTTTCTCCTAATGCATTTTCGATCGAATTGTTATTCAGGCCATTGATTTCGGACAACATAAAAAATTGGAGAGTATTTGACGATGATCAATAGATCATCAACTTTCTGCATATGGAAGACACCTTCCAAGATGTAGTTATTGATGAAGGCACTCACGACGAGAATCTCCGAGACTTCATGGTAATATCTGATCCTTGATCTCCTGAATCAACATGTGAGCTGGTAAGCTCTATCCCCAAATTTGTTGTGATATTAGAGAAATTTTATGACTTTCATGACAAGTTTTTAGGGGTAGTCAATTGCAAAACTAATAGTTCCTATTTTCTCTATGAAACTGTTAATTTAGGAACTGAAGATAATCCTCAAAATATTAATCTGGGAAACAGATGTTCTGAACAAGAAAGATATGCTTTTATAAAATTATTTAAATAATTTAAAGATGTATTTGCCTGGATGTATGACGAACTAAAAAATTTCGGCCCAAACATCATACAACATGTAATCCCTATGAAACCCTAGAGTCACCCTTTTCAACAAAAATTGAGGAAAATGCATCCTAAATTGGAACCTACCGTGAAAAAGGAACTGAATAAATCACTTACTACAAATATAATTTTCCCAGTTAGGCATACTCAATGGGTATCTAACTTAGTCCCTGTAAGGAAGAAAAGTGGTGAAATTCGACTTTGTGTCAATTTTCAAAATTTAAATCGACCATCTGATAAAGACAACTACCCTGTTCCTCCAATGGAACAAATCCTACAACAAGTATCTAGTTCTGAAAGACTATCTTTATTATATAGTTTTCCAGGACACAACCAGGTCCTTATGTCTCCTTCAGACTATCTTAAAACCACCTTTCGTACCCCGTGGGGAACTTACACCTACAAGAAAATGCCTTTTAGATTGATAAATGTTGGTGCCACTTTTCAAAGAGCAATGGATATTTATTTCCATGGCCTCATTAACCATTCAATTTTGGTCTATCTTGATTATGTCACAGTATTTTCAAAAAACAATAAAGGTCACTTGTCTCACCTTAGGGCTATCTTAGAACGATGCCGCAAGTTCGGCTTATCTCTCAATCCCAAAAAATCAATCTTTGCAGTAGAATAAGGGAAACTGCTTGGGTTTATAGTATCTAAATATGGAATGATTATTGACCTTGAGAGAACCCAAGCCATTTCTAAAATCCCCCCTCCTTCTTCCAAAAAGGTCATGCAATCCTTTTTGGGTAAGATTAATTTTGTCAGACGATTTGTCCCGAGTTTTTCTGAAATGGTTAGACATCTACAAAATCTAATTAAAAAGGATTTTTTTTACAAATGGGGACCACAAGAAAGTCAATCTTTCAATTCAATTAGAAAATCCATAATAGAAGCACCTTCCCTAATGAGTCCCGATTTTTCTCAGGATTTCACTCTATACACTTTTGCATATCATAGATCCTATACTGTAGTGCTTACACAGAAAAACACTAAAAGAAATTTTGGCATGTTTACAGGCAGAGTGTGCTTGTCATTCATGGCAGGAAGAACACCGATGTTGGCGAGTGTGCATGGAAAGAATAGAAACAAAGACATAGAAGAGAAAGCTCAATAAGCTCAGGAGGAATATCATAGAGTTTCACGTAGAGCGCAAGTGTGCACCAAGGACAAGGGAAAATTTTGCCAAATCTCAGGAGAGATAACGTTCTAAGACATGCAGACAAGATCCCATACATCAAGGATCATAGAAGGATGAAAGTTCATAGAACCTTTGACACTTAGAAATTCTTCCAAGTCGAGAGGATGTGTAAGCTCAGGAGGAGAAACGATAGTGGATGTTGGATCAACAATCCCAAATACTCGATGAACATCAGATCAGATTCCAGAAAGGATGAGCGTGCAGAGGAGGAGATTATACCTCAACCATCAAATCATAGTGCAAGGTACTAGCAACCGTTGAATCCAGTATAACTGCGAAGAGGATAATGGCCAAGAGCCATCCTCGAACTTGCGATATGCGAAGTCGTGAAATTATTTGGGTCATTGGATCCAGAGGAAATGTGGTGAGACATCATCATTTCGCTGACTTGCGAGCTAGAGAAGTCAAAGGTGAGAGTTCTAGGAACTCGCGATATGCAAAATCACAATAAGATCTGAACCATTGGATCCAGAGGACACGTGGCGAGAGATCATCATTTCACTGACTCATGAGCTGGAGAAGTCAAAGGTGAGAGTTGTAGGAACTCACGATATGCGAAGTCGCAAAATGATATGGGCTATTGGATCACTGAGAGATATCGACCATTGATACGATATGAATCATTTCAGAGTTTCATTATTTGGGTGTTTCGAGGAAACTCATAGCAGCAACTCGTGATATGCGAAGTCGCGAAATCGATCTTGTCCGTTGGTTTGGAGGGACATGTTTCATCTGATTGCTGAGACCAAGGATTGCACGTGGACAAATGAAAGAAGGTAGATCCATTGATTGAAGAGGATATATGTTAGCAGATCTTCCATTCTGAAAGATATCCAGTCAGCAGCAAGAGGATTTGAGAGTTGAAACTCCTGGAGCCCGGATCATGAAGGAAACCTCAGTCGTTGATGGAGGAAGGAGAGATCTGGTCCACAGAATTGAGAGGACAGATCTGAACCATCTGTTCAAGAGCACCATAAATATCATGATATCTATGGTCATGATCCATTGCAGGGCCAGAACATGCTCGGGCCTTAAGTTTTCATGAGCGGGCCACAATTGAAACCATGGTTTTGGAGAAAGGACATGTGGAGGCTTGTAGTGAATTGCGGGGTGAAAATCAGTTTGGTCTAAACCATATTTGGACGTGACCTCAATCGTGTGGTCACATGAATCTCATAGCCCAAGGTCATATCGTGAAACAAAGCCAGTGCTCACTAGATAGAAATAGGGTAGTACCTTTTTGAATAACTGCTTGGTCACCACCGATGGTCACATGAAGGAAGGGGCTTAGAAGCCTAAGAAGCCATAGTTGAATGGTTGTAACTGACAGAGAAGATGAAGAGTCACGAATGCCATAGAATCTAAGGAACCTCATCATAACAACCACTGATGATGAACTCACGGGGAACAGAACCGCCAGAGAAGATGAAGAGTTTCCATGATGATCAAGAGAGGACTCGACATGAGAAAAGCATGCAAAACATAGAAGTGAGGTGATTTTGTTGTTGAGCTATGGAGGAGCGAGGAAGAGCTAGAGTAAACAACTTGAAGGGCAGAACAGTGATGCTGTGAAGAGCATGCAGAGGTATTGCGCATGAAGGATGCAGAAGGTGCACAGAGAGTATAAAAACATAGAAAAAAGAAGAGATGGAGCGGTTGTTGAGTGTGGAGGATGTGGGTAGAATAATTCAATGTGTAGGAGCTGAATCACAGAAGAAGCAAGGAACATAAATGAATATTTGAGAGAAGAATAGAAAAATAAACAGACGTAAGGAGAGAGACATTGATGCAGGCAGAGAAGAGTAGTGTCGCAGAATAATGATGGGACTGGTAAGCCATAGATAAATGTTGTATCACTGTGATAAAGTTGTAAAAGGAAAAGATTAATATTTCAGGGTGGTAGGGAGGTGCTAGGGAGGATTGGTGTCCTCAAAATTTCAAGTGGGTTCTTGAACAAAGGGAGTTGTAGCTTCCATCTAGTTGCAGCCAACAAAACCAAGGTGGCAGGGTGGTGCAAGGGAGAACTATTGTTCTCTGTTATACAGGTCGGTGCCTGTGTGACTAGAAGTTGGTGCTTCCATCCAGTTGGTGCTAGAACACTTAGGGAGTTGGTGCTTCCTTCTAGTGGGTTCTAGATATACTAGGTAGTTGGTGCTTCCTTCCAGTGGGTGCTAGAGAAACTAGGGAGTTGGTGCTTCCTTCTAGTGGGTGCTAGAGAAACTAGGGAGTTGGTGTTTCCTTCTAGTGGGTGCTAGAGAGACTAGAGAGTTGGTTCTCTCAGCAAGATGCAACTTGAAAAACAGAGGTGGTAGCATCAAAGGGAATTGGTGCTCCTAAGAATGATAATGTACAAAAAATAAAGTCTACTTATCATATCAAGAAGAAGGGGTTTTTCCCTTTATGGGTTTCCTCATGAAATATCCGTCTCTGTATCTTTCATGTGTATGATTGATGTTGGATATTCTATTGCTTACTTCTCTGCATTATTGTGATCATCATTGAGTTTTCTGTAAAGAGTTTAAAATGGGCATAATTGTTTAAGCACGGTTACAACTAATTCACTCCCCCCTCTCAGTTGACTAATAATTGGTATCAGAGAAAGTTCCCTTTATTTAAGGGTAGATCCTAGAGATTAAACATGACTAGCCATGGAGGAACTTAAACCAATAAGGCCCCTCTATTCAATGGAACAAACGTTGGCTTCTGGAAAGTTAGGATGAGAACCTACATAATGGCTTTAGGTGCAGATATCTGGGATGTGGTAGAGACTAGTTATGTAAAGCCAGCAGTACTAGATTCTAAGGATGACAAGCTAGAATTAAGCTTCAATGTTAAGGCTATGAATGTTATTCTGAGTGGGCTTGCAGAAGAAGAATTTGTAAAAGTTATGCACTTAGAATCTGCCAAAGCAATGTGGGACAAAATCATTAGCAGTTATGAAGGTAATGAGAAGGTAAAGGATGCCAAGCTTCAAACCTACAGATTACAGTTTGAAAAGCTAAAGATGAAAGAGGATGAAATTGTTGGGAAGTACTTTTTGAGAGTTTAAGAATTAGTAAATGCAATGAAAAGACTTGGTGAAAAAATTGAGGAAGCCTCGTTAGTTCATAAAATTTTGAGATCTTTGCCAGATAGGTTCAACACAAAGGCCTTTGCTATAAAAGAACTTAATGATCTAAAATATCTACTTTTTGGTCAAATTCTAGGAATGTTGACTACATATGAAATGAGGATAGGTAAAGACACACCCACCTCTAGAGAAGAATCATTTAGAGCAGATAAGAATGAGGGTTCCGAGCCTGATGAAATTGAAGAAAAATTTGTGAGAAGACTAAAGAAAGGATCAGGCAAGTACCAAGGCAAGTTTCCCTTCAAATTTTTTAACTGTGGAAAGATAGGTCACTTTGCATCTAAGTGTCCACACAAGAGGAAGGACCAGAACTATGAAGGTGAAGAGGAGTACAAATCCAAGAGATTTTGTAAAAGGAAAATTTTATGTGTAAACAATGATGACTCTTCAGGAGACACAGATAGTGACTCTACTTGTGAAGATAAGGTTAATGATTTTATGCTTATGGACAAAGAGGATTATGATAATAAAATCACAGGAAGTGATGTCAATGATGAATAATATGTAGTTGACTTGGAAGGAGAACTGATCAGTGCCCTAGAAGAAATTGATAGACTCAGATTTAAGAAGAAAAAGTAAAAACAATTGTTGATGCAGTTAGAGAAAGACAGTAAAAAAACCGATGAAGACTTTTCCCTACTTAAAGTGGAATTAGAAGAGGCAAAGAAAATAGAGGAAATTATGAAACAACAATTATCAGAGAATAAGGCAAGATATGAAGCCTTGGAAGAAGAGGTAGTAAAATCCTAAAAAGAGATGGAGAAGTTTAAAGCATTGTATCTCCAAAATCTTCCAGGCATTAAATCCTCAGCAGAACTAAACGACATTCTGAGCAAACAAAGATCTCCTTTGTTGAAGACTCGTTTAGGCTATGTAAGTGGTTCAAGAAGCAAACAACCAGAAATCAAAGAGCCAGTAAAGATGATCAAGTTCTAAGTCAGCAGACAATCATACCATGTGAGTACTATGCCACCAGAAGATAATAAAGACAAGATGATCGCTGATGAAAAACAAAGATATCAGAAGATGGATCAAAAAATTCCAAGAATAAGGTCATCCTTCAGGTACCAAAATTTCTTCCATGGTTATTGTTTTTACTACTCTAATTTGTGTCATAAGATTGTAAACTATCAAATTAAGTTTAGAGACATGCAACTGAGGAAGTCAAGAAATAAACAATCCTTGCAACATAGAACTAAACAACCAATGATTCGACAAGGTTGCACCAATCACTTTGACCTATTGAACGATGAGATAGAGTGTTATAACTGTCATAAATTTGTCCACAAAGCTACAAACTTCCATCTGAAGAATTACAAAGCAGATCCAAGGATAAAACCCTTAGCTTGAAATGCCTGCACATGGAAAAAGAAAGATTGTAAGATAAAGTATGTAAACTCGAGACAAGTGGTGGATAACGGCATAAGGAAAAATAATAATTTTGATATTGAATCCTCCCCTGTAAGTAAATAAGAAGACTCAGATACAATAATAGAATGTTCTATTAGCATTTATCCCATTGAAGAAGTAGAAGAAGAATCATGTCATAAGCTGGAAGCAAAAGTTGTGAATCTTAGAAAGACGGTTGAGAAGTCAAACACCCAAATCAAGTTATTGAACAACTCCATGAACTTGGATGAGATCTTGGATAGTCTGAGATCACCAAATGACAAATCCGGTCTTGGATACAACAAGGAATAAATCAGTACTCCTAAGAAACCTAATGCAAGTCCTTCATTTGTAAAGGGTGAAGACAAGTCCGACACAGGTCCTTCATTTGTAAAAAGGGAAAGAAGGTATGACTCAGGTTCTTCATGTTCAAATAATTACAACAATGCTATAATATTTAGAAGATCAGATCAAGGAAGACATCTAGAAGTTACTCATACACCTCAAAGTAAGTTTAGAAGAGAGACACCTTCATGGATGAATCAAAGGAGGTATGAGAGTGTTCGTAACGGTTGTTGTTTTTTCTTGTGATAAATATGGTCATAAACGCCTTGGATTGTAGGCATCATGGAAGAAAAATCAATGTACAGTAAAGAAGCATCCTGGGTAAAGATGGATAGATATGGTTAGAGATCGATGAGAATCAATGGGCAGATCCAAGGGTTGTCTGAAAAATACGAGCTACAATTGCGCAGTGTTCCAGTAGGACAGTGGAATCCATAACAGCAGCATTAGTATGTACAAAATGATATACATGACATCCTGTAGAGATAACAAGAGAAGAGATGTTTTCAGGGAAAGATAACCTTTTAGAAACAAAGGGGGAAAACAATCAGAAGCAGAGAGAGAAGAGTGACAGGGGGAGTCATTTAGTTATGACAAGAAAAGGTTGATGAAAAAGTCCCAGTAAGAGAGGTGAGAAATATTGAGTATACTACAGAGGACACAGCTAAAGCTAAAGATGAACAGGTCCCATAATACAATATTTCATTCCAAGACCAAGCATATACCCATCAAGTATCACTCCTTGAGAGAATAGGTGATCAACATTGTTGTTTCTTTGCATTATATTCCATCCAAAGCACTAAACCGCTTGCAAAAGCTCAGTTTGAGTATCTATGCCAGAAGTTGGGCGTGACCCCATTATCTACCTAAGATAGTCCATCCTGTCAGGGGAGTACATGTTGGTTGAATATATGATACCTCTGAAAAGTACTGCAACAGCTCAGGGGGATCCTGTTTTCTTTGATATTGATGTCAAAGGGGGAGAAAAGGTGTGGATGCTATAGTTGGAGGTATAAGCAGAATAGTGCAGCTGTTCAGGGTTTCCATCAATGCCAAAGGGGAAGATTGTTGGCATGTTTACAGAAAGAGTGTGATTTTCATTGATGGCAAGAACAACAATGATGTTGGGGAGTGTGCATGGCAAGAACAAAAACGAAGACATAGAAGAGAAAGCTTGAGAAGCTTAGGAGGAATAGTGCAAAGTTGCACGCAGAGCGCAAGTGTGTGCTAGGGCTGAGGGAAATTTTTGCCAAAGCTTATGAGAGATAGCGTTCTGAGATGCACAGATGAGATCCCATACATCAAGGCTCGCATAAGGATCAAAGGTCGTAGAACCTTTAACACTTAGAAATTATTCCAAGTCGGGAGGATGCGTAAGCTTAGGACCAGGAGAGACAGTGGTTGTTGGATCACCAATCCAGAATACTCGATGGTTGTCAGATCAAAGTCCAGACAGGAGGAGCATGTAGAGGAGGATATTAGATATGAGTCATTGGATCAGAGCATGAAGTACTAGAAACCGTTGAATCCAGTATAACTACGAAGAGGATAATGGCCAAGAGCCATCCTCAAAGTCGCGATATGCGAAGTCGTGAAATGATCTGGTTCGTTGGATCCAGAAGAAACGTGGTGAGAAATAAACATTTCTCTGACTCACGAGCTGGACAATTCAAAGGTGAGAGTTGTAGGAACTCACGATATGTGAAATTGCGATAAGATATGAACTATTGGATCCAGAGGACACGTGGCGAGAGATCAACATTTCACTGACTCGCGATTTGGAGAATTCAAAGGTGAGAGTTGTAGCAACTCACGATATGAAAAGTTAGGAAATGATCTGGGTCATCAAATCACCTAGAGATATCAACCATTGATTTGATATGAAGCATTTCAGAGTTTCGCGAGTTGGGAGTTTCGAGGCAACTCATAGAAGGAAGTCACGATATGCGAAGTTGGGAAATCGATCTTGTCCGTTGGTTTGGAGGGACATGTCTCATCTGGTCGCTGAGACCAAGGATTGAACATGTACAAAGGAAAGAAGGCAGAGACATCGATTGAAGAGGATATATGTCAGCAGATTTTCCATTTCGAAAGATATCCAGTCAGCAGGAACAAGATTTGAGAGTTGAAACTCCTGGAGCTCGGATCACGAAGGAAACCTAAGCCATTGATGGAGGAAGGAGAGATCTTGTCTACATAATTGAGAGGAAAGATATGAACTGTCCGTTCAAGATCATCGTAAATATCATGAGATCGACGGTCATGATCCATTGCGATGCTAGAACATGCTCGGGCCTTAATTTTTCATGATTGGGCCACAATTGAAATCACGGTTTTGGAGAAAGGATGCATGGAGGGTCATGGTGAATTGCGGGGTGAAAATCAGTTTGGTTTAAACCATCTTTGGACGCGCTTGCAATCACATGGTAACATGAAGCTCATAGCCCAAGGTCATATCGTGAAATGGATCTAGTGCTCACTAGACAGAAATAGGGTAGAGCCTTTTTTACTAAGTGCTTGGTCACCGCTGGTGGTCACGCGAAGGAAGGGGCTTAGAAGCCTAAGAAGCCATAGTTGACTAGATGTAACTGACAGAGAAGACAAAGAGTCTCGACTGTAAGAGAAGCTAAGGAACCTCAGCATAATGGCCACTGATGATGAACTCACGGGGAACATAACCGCCAGAGAAGATGAAGAGTTTCCATGATGATCAGGAGAGGAATTGATGTGAGAAAAGCATGCAGAACAGAGAAGTGAAGTGATTCTGTTGTCGAACTATGGAGGAGCAAGGAAGAGATGCAGTGAATAACCTTAAGGGATGAATAATGACGCTGTGAAGAGCATGCAGAGGTATTGCACATGAAGGATGGAGAAGGTGCACAGAGAGTATAAAAACACAGAACAAAGAAGAGATGGAGCGGATGTTGAGTGTGGATCATGCGGGTAGAAGCATGTGGTGTGCAAGAGCTGAAGTGTAGAAGAAGACAGGAACAAAAATGCATATCTAAGAGAAGAATAGAAAGTGTAGGAGATGCGAGGAGAGATACACTGATGCAGGTAGAGCAAAGGAGTGTAGAAAAACAATGATGAGACTGGTAAGCCATAGATGAATGTTGTATCACTGTGATAAATTTGTAAAAGGAAAAGATTAATATTTTAGGGTGGTAGGGAGGTGCTAGGGAGGATTGGTGTCCTCAAAATTTCAAGTGGGTTCTTGAACAAAGGGAGTTGTAGCTTCCATATGGTTGCAGCCAGGAAAACTAGGGTGGTAGGGTGGTGCAAGGGAGAACTATTGTTCTCTGTTATACAGGTGGGTGCCTGTGTGAATGGAAGTTGGTGCTTCCATCCAGTTGGTGCTGGAACACTTAGGTAGTTGGTGATTCCTTCTAGTGGGTGCTAGAGAAATCAGGGAGCTGGTCCTTCCTTCTAGTGGGTGCTAGAGAAACGAGGGAATTGGTGCTTCCTTCTAGTGGGTGCTAGAGAAACCAGGGAGTTGGTGCTTCCTTCTAGTGGGTTCTAGAGAAACCAGGGAGTTGGTGCTCTCAGCAAGTTGCAGCTTGCAAAATAGAGGTGGTAGCCTCAAAGGGAGTTGGTGTTCCTCAGAATGATAATGTACAGAAAATAAAGACTACTTATCATATCAAGAAGAAGAGGTTTTTTCCTTTATGGGTTTCCTCAGGAAATATCTGTCTCTATATATTTCATGTTTTTGATTTATGTTGAATATTCTATTGCTTACTTCCCTACATTATTGTGATCATCATTGAGTGTTCTGTAAAGAGTTTAAAATGGGCATAATTTTTTAAGAACAGTTACAACTGATTCAACCCCCACCCTCTCAGATGACTAATAAGCAATGAGATACCTATTGACTTCATGAGCTCTTCTTTTAAAGGAGAAGTACGTATTACTCCGCAGTAGATCAACATGCTTATGTTGTTTTTAAGGTAGTGAAACACTTCAGGTCTTACTTGTTGAAATCCAGGATGAAAGTTGTTGTTCCTTACCCTGCTGTAATAAATCTGTTAGTACAAAAAGAGTTGGGTGAAGAAAGGGAAAACTGGATGACATCACTACATGAATATGATCTTGAAATAAACCCTGCCCAAATTGTTAGAGGTCAAGGCCTGTGTAAATTAGTGGCTGATTCAGTTGAAGAATTAGAAAGTCAGATAAATACATCAATTGTAAATCAACATAACAAAAAATGGATCAGCTGTGCACAAACTACACCCAAGTCTTGGTATGAGAACATTAAATTTTATTTAACGCATGGATTTGCTCCCCGCAATATTAATCCCAAAAAGAAAAGAGCACTTAGGCTTAAATATACAACTTTCCAATTGACCAATGATATATTATTTTGAAAGAACTTTGATGGTGTTTTCTGCGTTGTTTAGAAAAAGAGGAGTCCAAAAAAGTGCTGCCTGAACTTCATTTAGGTGATGCTAGTGGTCATTTTGGTGGAGATAACACTTCCCACAAAGTGATGAGGGTTGGATACTATTGGCCTACCTTGTTTAAATATTCCCATACACTATCCCACAAGTGTATAATATATCAAAAGGCTGCAGGACGGGTGAAAAAGGAAGATTTTCCTTTGCAACTTGTTACTATAGGTGCACCTTTTCAGCAATGGGGCCTAGACATTATAGGAACAACAAATCCCCCTTCCTCCCAACAACACAAGTACACTCTCATAGCATCAGACTATTTTACAAGATGGAATGAATATTTACCTTTAAAAGTGGTCAACACCAATCAGGTAGTGTCATTTCTGAACTCCCATATCATCACTCGATTCAGAATTCCAGAATGTATGGTTTTTTACAATGCTTTGTATTTTTGTTCCCTAGATATGAATGTTTTCTCTTTAGAAAAAGGGATTAAACTGAAGTATTTTGCTCTCTACTACCCTCAAGGGAATGGTCTAGCCGAGTCAACAAATAAGAATTTAATCAAGATTATAAAAAGAACAGTTTTAGAAAACCACAAGAATTGGCACAATGCATTGTACAAAGCACTTTGGGCTGATAGAGTAACCTCAAAACCCTCCGTTCGTAATTATCCTTTCTTCCTCATTTATGGAAGAGAATCCATCCTCCCCCCACATGTTTTGCTTCCTTCTCTGCAATTATCGTAGAAAGTTCAAGAAGAAGAGTGTCCTCCTCTAGAAAACTGAATAAATGCTTTATTAAAATTAGAAGAGGTGAGAACACAAGAAAAACAAAAACTGGATCAACAACAAAAAATTGTGAAGAGATGGTTTGATACAAGTTCAACATCTGATAGGAATTTTGATGTTGGGGATTTGGTTCTCAAGTTGGACAAAGCACACAAGGGTAAGGGAGAACATACCAAGTTCCAAAAACTGTGGCTGGGACCATTTGTAATTTCTAAAAAATTGGTTCCTAGTTCTTTTCGTATGCATAACTTGGAGGGATAGCCAGAAACTTTCCCAGTGAATGGCCAAGCTCTCAAGAGATATTTCGCTTGATGATTTATGATCCACCCTCTTGTAAATATTTTTAATTTTCTTTTCTATTTTTTATTTTGGTTCTTTTGATTTTTCTTGATTTTGATTTGTTTTCTAAATAATTATGTCTGAATCACCATTCATTTGTTGAAGGGAATCATAATTATTATTCATTAACAACAGTTGATAACATTTCAAGCACCCAAACAATGAATGCTAAACTCAGATAAACGGAAGTAAGTTTCTGTTCAATCATTGTTTCTGGTTTCTCATTAAAATCACAGGAAGACGCAATTATCCTTAACAAACTTCTAACACTGTCCCTATTTTAATGAGAAAAACTCAATGTGCTTCCCCATCCTAGAGATGATTTCTTAACAGAAATATAATTGTCCAAATCATGACGAAATTCATCAGAATGGAAAAATGATTCTTAAATGATCAATCTTTTCATTACCAGACTGTGAGATCTTCAATATCACCCTGCTCTCTTAATATCATAAATTTCTGGAAATTTATAAACAAATTTTAGAGAGTTGGAATCACTATAATGTGTGGGAATTGTATGCAAACCCGTTGGGACACTGGACAGGTTTGCTCACAACAAGTAAATGCACACATGATATCGAGGCAAATTTGTCTGGTTACTGAACAAGCTACTGGTAGCAAAGAAATGTCAGGTTTAAGAAGATCCTCAGGTATTTCTTTTAATTTGATCAAGTGTGAAGATTTTATTATTATGAATGGATGACTCTTGGACAAGATAGAGGTACTAGAGTGGTTTAAATGACATCCTTGTCGAGGCTATGGACGCATGCTCGTAGTAGTGCCCCTTTCAACGGTATCAAAGTCATCTGTATAAACATCACTACACCAATGATCTAAACAAGATACCAGATTACAATTTCATACAGAAATGCATCCAATACTATGACTATGTTATTTTCTGAGTTATTATCAGAAATCTTGATCCATCATTAACTGTCTCTAAAATTTATTTCATCTGTGCCCTTGATATAAATTTTCTGGTGATGCAGAGATAACTGCTTCGCCCAATGTGTCGCCGTTGTTGGCATCCACCAATTCTGTCAAATTTTATCATAATTAAAAGTCATCATAAAGGGATAAAACATTTTTGTAGCTTCCTCCTCCTTACATTTATAAACGTTTTTGTCTTTTGGTTTCGAGGAGATTCATTGGGCTAGCCGATTATATGAGTATTTCATTTAAATTTTCATTTTTTTTGCTTAATTTCATGACTGCAAACATGAAATTGAAACAAAAGTTTGTCTTGGTTAATCATTTTGCAGTTTGTGGTTTCTTCATTTCTTTTGCTAAAGAGATTATACTTCAAGAGGACCTATATGTTTATTAGTCTTAAGGTTTGTAAGCTTATTGATTAATCCATTTCCACCATTTTATTCACTATGGGAAATATGACTTGATCATATCTATGGTTGATTATATGATTTTAATATTTGATGTTCCTAATCATGCAAAACCTTGGATTAACATTTGAAATGTGCTCCTTTCTCTTACTAGTCATATCGCTTTCATATCACCCTGGTACAGTACTGATGTACTCACAATTACATATCATCCTATTTTCATCTACATTTAATACTTTCATTCATTGTTCGAATAGGTAGTTGATAATGGTTTGGGTTTACTATTCATTGTGCATAGTGGTTCAAAATCCTATGTGTCCTGTAGTTCTTTGTCATTCAAAGCTCAAATTACCAAGAATGATAGCTTCCCAAGTTCGTAGGTATCGAGCCTTTTCCAATTTTACAGACCTCTCCCTATTGTTTGTCTATTGGAAAGAAAGGCCTCCCTCTCATTTCCTTTACTGTGTCTATTTGATAGCAACCATGGCTCCTGTGATTTGAATTGAACCTAATGGATCTCAAGCCCTTCTCTCCCATGACAATGCCATAGGTGATTTACAGGCCCATGGCTAGGACATTTTCATCTGAAAGTTTGAGGGTTATAACTTGGCAGTTGCACAAGATTTTTCTCATTGATCGTTTGATGGCTTTAAAGCCAAAATTGGGGATATGAAACTTGAAGTAACCAATGATTCTATAGCATGCACTACTGGAATGTCACAGGAGGGAGAAAAATGGTTCAAAAATGCCAAGTTAGAAGGCATGCCTTGGGGTATGTTCATGGCCTCTAAGAAAACGACATGTTTCCCTAAAGGTAGACCTATTACTCTCTTAAAACCCAGATGGCACAACCTGCTTCTAATTCTTAAACAATTTTTAACTTTTGAGGGTAGGTATGGCTTAGTGTATTTATATCACATCCACATGTTGATGATTTTCCTAGGGTTCAAGCTAATAATCCTTTATATATGTTGATGATCCTGCATAAAATTTCTAAGTGTTATCAGAAGGAAAGTTTAAACCCTCTGTCTAGCATCTTCCACAATGGGCTTATTTGAAATTTTCCGCTATCACATTTAGCTCATATTGGGGACACTTGGGAAATTTTCCTGTGTCAGAATAACTTCAGCCTACCTGAGAACACAGTCGAAAATACTTTGCATTTAAATATGAACCCTAGACCATGTAACCCTACCACCGAGAGTCAAGGTGTCGATCCACATGGAGACTATGCGTCCACTGAACCAAACTCTATTTCTTTGCAAAACCCTTTGGGAAAAAAACCACGAGTTAATTTCATACTCAGAAAATTGTTAGAGGAAGTAATAGGTGTATTGAAGGAGAAGGTTTTGTTGATACTGAGAGGGGGGTGAATCAGTATCAAGTACAATTTAAAACCTTTTTCAACTTATACTTAAACCATTCAACTATATCCAATGAGCAATGAACAATAGTATAAGAGTTACACCAATACACC
>JASDQU010681131.1:24128-34290 GCA_032191745.1 Picea mariana
ATGTCTTTGAAGATGTAGATGTAATATTTTCAACCCGGCTCCAATGTTGAAAGAGATCTTTGCCTCACACTATCACAGTGAAAGGGATTATGGTTCACAACAAATCACGATGTAGGAATCGCAATATAAGCTGCTCAAAATTCAACGTATTTACAAATATTTCATTCATTTGTCTTTCACCTCTTTGGAAGCATTGTTAAGATATCCAAAGGTATCTTCGTAAAGATCCACCATGTTGTTTCCACCATAATCTGGTTTATCAAACCGAACTCCAACTTCAATGAGATTCTCATCCAAGAAAAGTATTATTCGACCTTTGGCAACAATTCATGGCCCTCTGGTTCCAGAGGAACTACCCATGAAAAGAAACATAAAAACTGGTTTTTGATGGCCCATTACAATGTGGTTTTCCCTTTTATCCACAAATGATTCCACTTTTTCCTCAACAAAACACAATTCTACCTCGTCTTGCTGCAACACATTGGTTTAGCCTTGATTAGTTATCGTTCTCAACTGCAACTTCCAACTGAATATATGTTTTTTATGTAACTAATTTAATGATAAAAATACAGTGACTTGTAATGAATGAGTGCATTTGGTGTTGATCTATATTCCTCTACTTTGGTTTTCTCATAGCCTCATATGCGTGCATATCCAAAAATTTGAAATGTATGCATAACTTCACTTTGCACTATAATTTTAAAAGGTGGGTCGCAAGGGTGCCTCGACGACACATAAATAACTTCTCATTTTCATATATTTTTTCTTATTAAAACGTGGTGCAAGCCACTTTCAACATTTATAATACCTTTGATCCTTTTGCACTTAAACATGCTTTCATTTTCAATGATGTTGAATTTCTCCAACATAATATTGTGTGTTAAACTATCTCTGCCAACACATTTCTGTTCCACAAGGGTATCAAGCATGTGTTGGGCGTAAGGGTTCTCCCAAGCAAAACTTATTATATCAAATACGGAATGGAGAAGTTCATTTCTCGTCTTTTCTGTCAAATATATGCAACACTCTTCTTCAAGGAATGCCTTCGAAGGTCGAAGTACGCCAGACACATATGGTGGAAGGAGAACTGGGAGAGGCTAGTTTGACATTCATTATTGCAACTAGATATTGTATGACCAAAATAAAATTCCAACATGGTGTGATCATGTACTTTGACGAACATTTCAGGGATGCCATGTAAAGATTCTATCATACACATATTGTTCACAAAATTTAATAAACAATCAAAAACCTGCAAGAGTAAAATTTAGATTGATTTTGCGAGGTTTTCCTTCTTCAAACTCGGGTATCTCAAATGATTATGATGACAAGAGATAGCATCTTCAATTTGTATAATTTATGTGCGTCTGACATCAATGGCTTTTTCGATTCGTATTTATCCTTTATTGGACCAAATTTAGCTCAACATTTTCATTCTAAAGGAAAGGACCAAATGCTTAATTTTGTTCAGAATCCATTGAAGGAACTATGAACACTGGAACTCAATATATTCCTTCTAAATATGCTAGAGAAAGAATATTCGATGATTGAAGTGTGTGATCAAGATTTCAATATCAACCGATTACACTCTTGGGTGCACAACCATTTCCTTGGCATCAACAATCATTTCATTTAAAAACATTTTACATCTCCACATGAAGATTGTGGTAAGACATTCTCTTTGGTTTTTAACTTGCATGTGCATATGCGAACACACTGCACAAATATAAGGCATGTATTTCAATGCCTTTATTTAGGGTTTTTCCTACTGTAAAGCCTATAAATAAGGAATGTTGTAATGTTGTAAAACCTAATCTTTAGAGAAGTCCTTTTAGAGGTTGTTGGTCATGTATATGTAAGTCGAATTGGCTACAAGGTTATTCTTGTGTAGAGAAAGAAGATATGATGTCGATTGTGTTTTAGGTGTACACCAAGGTTAGGCATGTAACGTTTTATTCTAAAGAAATAAGACAACAAGAGAGAAAAACGCTCAAGGAATGTTGGCTTTCCTGTTTGGGTTTCCAAGGTAAAATCTCTGTGTACTATGTGTTTGCCTTGTCATTTACTTTCTTGATTAAATCTTTCTTCCTCTCTTCTGCTAGATTTAGTATGGAAGTGTTCCTCATTTCCTAACAAAAAGAGAGAGTATAAGATAATATGTTTTTACTCAATCATGGGGAGAGATTGGTATGATCCCAGAGGGGGCATATATGGGGTTAAATGTATATGATATCATCCCAATGGGGGTATATATGGGGTTAAAATTGTACATGTAATAGGTAAATGTATATCTAATAGTGATCAACCTAATAAAGAGCCTACATGTGTGATGTGTGAATATGTATATTCAGAGATCATGTAGTCATTATTAAGGGAGGTTATTTGTATGCATGAATGTAATGGGGTATTTTGATGAGGTTCTCCTATTTTTTAAAGAGTTATTGTGTAATTCATCTCTCTTATCTATCTTAGAGTTGTACTCCATGCTCACATTTGGTCTACGTGGTGTGTGCTCTGATTCCAAATGTTATGAACCAAAACCTTAAAATATCATAAGAAACCAGAGTACACACCATGTACACCAAATGTGATCATGGAGCAATAATCCAACATAGATAAGAGAGATGAATTACACAATAACTCCTTATAGAATAGGATAACCTCCTCCAAATACCCAAAATACTTATGGAATTGTAGAGAAGACATATAAAATACTACAAACCAAAATTTTTAACTCAGAAGTTCCAAAACTTCAAATATACATCGAGAGAAAGGTCAACCAACATGAGAATCTCCAAATCAAGGTTTTAAAAGGTATTTTAATTTAAATTTATCATAATTTTTTATTGGCATGTTTGATTGAAGTAATTCAAAAACCATTTGAAAGAGGAAACACGGGATAATGTGTTGTAAAACTAATAATAACTATTTTGAATAATTATTGTCAATATTAAGGTTGTAATTTGAGTCTTATGGTTGGATTCCAAGTAGAACTAATGGAAATAAATTACTTTAGTGGAGATAAAGATAAATATGAAATCAATCCCATAGAATGGTTGATTATGGTAAATAAATTTGGTAAGACTCCTTTTGGGGAAAGTCTTTAATTTTTTGGTGAATCTCAAGAATGGTGGAGGAGAATTGATAAAGATACTAAACAAAACATCGCATGGGAAGTATTTAAAGAACTGTTCTAAAAAAATGGATCAAGGTATTAAAAATGGAAGTGATGCATAAAATTGAAGATGAATTCAATGAAGCTAAAGAAAAACTTTCCAAATTACAAAATGATAATGATAAATTAAAATAATATTTTAAGAATAAGGGTCAACAATGGTGTAAGATGCAATCCCTTAGTGAATCAGTCATTAAGGAGGTTAAGAGATTAAAGCAATAAAATAATAACAAAAGAAAGTTGGAAAATGATAATCAAACAAAGAATTGGAGAAAAAGATGACGAAATAAAAAGGTTGTGTAAGCATAATCAAGAACTTCTAAATGATATTCAGAAGGTTAAAAGGTGTTTCTAGGAGTCTAAATCTAAGGATATGAATAAAGATATTATCACAAAAATTGAAGAGGATACTATAAAAAAACTTGAAGAGAAAATTTGCAAGGTTGATGAATCTTTAAATACTGATGAGGTAAAATTAGAAATGAAATCTAAAATTGAAGAAGAACGTTAGAATTTGATAGATGTGGTCATGTGATAGCTTCAAAAGGAGAAAGAAAATAAGATTCAAGAAGGTCACCAGAAGATACTTGAAGCAGTTGAACTCCATCTAGATGATGTACATGTCAAATATGGTGGTATCATCTCCAATGCTAGAGTAATCAAAGACCAAGCAAAGAGGATACAGGGTGCCATTGTCTCTAAAAAGAAGACAGATGGAATGGGTGTGCATAATGAAAGAAAACCATCACAAGTGAAACCATATCGACACCTTCATTACCAAGAAAATTTTCAAGAAAGGAAAGAATATCGACATCAACATTACCATGGAAGAAGATGGAATAATCAACAATATTCATGGAACAAGGCATCACAAAACCATTATTCGATGAGATATTATCATAGACCATCAACTACCACAAATTGGAGGAGTCACAACAACAATACATGGAATCAAAGGAAAGAAAATTAGTTAACAATTGGCTATCAAGGATTAAGACCAAAAAGAATTAAGTTTGGATGGATTGATCATCATCAAAAGTAATAAAGCAGGGATAAAAGGAAATCCTATTACTTGGTTTCATCATATGTAACACCCTTAATTGAAAATATTTGAGGATAAATATTTTTGAAGGAAACTATTATAGTATGACCCCAAGGGGGGCATATATGGGATTAAATGTATATCATATGACCCTAAGGGGGGCATATATGGGGTTAATTTTACATGTAATGGAAAAATGTATATGTACTAGCAATCGGTGTAAAAAAGGAGCCACATGTGCAATGTGTGATTAGGTATATATAGAGATCATGTAGTCATTATTGAGGGGCGGTGATTTGTATGCATGAATTTATTGGGGTATTTGGAGGAGGTTCTCTTATTCTTTAAGGAGTTATTGTGTAACTCATATCTCTTATCTATCTCAGAGTTGTCCTTTGTTGATGTTGAAACAAGAACATTTCAATACCAACATCTCAACCTCCCRTGARGCTAGGMGRGAAGAGGTGGRAATATCAMACTAAGTTTAAATCCCTAAAAATAAAGCACATTAAACCCTATAACTAAGATTCTAAACATGAATATTTTATTTATGTTTTTATAAATATTTGATTGTTATTGTTTTTGTATGAAATATTAAACAAAAATTAATAATGAGTTAGTGTGAAAAAAGTGAGATACTTTAATATTTAATAATTGGTTAATATTTACAAATACTAACAAATGAAATGAAAATATATTTTGTTTTCTTTTTCAAAGTAAAATAAACAAACTAAATTGATTTAAGTTAATGATTTTAAAAGAAAAGAAATACCCTCAGCATCTTGAGTTGAAATCTTTATTTTCTTTTAAATGTTTGTAGTTAGAGAAAGGATAAACTTACTACCAAAAGAGATAAAAGATTAAAATTAAATTAAACAAATAAAGTAAAAATACACATGTTTTTTTGTTTTTTTTACAAAATAAAAATAAAACAAAACAAAGAAATAAAAGAGATTATATGCCTGAAATTAGAGAAGTGAATAATCAAAATGTTTTTATTTTATTTTTAATATTGTGTGGAGAGAAAATAAAATAAACAAAATGAATAACTAGAAAAATCAAAAGAAATAATTCCAGAGCTTGAGAAGTGATCTTTATCGTTAAATGAAAACATATACATTTTCATAGATTTTTTTATTCTTTCAAGTCCTTGCGAGGATTTGGACTAGAGTTGTCTTTAACTATTCTAGATTGAATTAGCATCATACATATAATAGCCAAGTACAGAAAAAAGAGAAGAAGAAGAACTAATTCAGACATATAATAACATCATACATATATTTTTTTATAAATCTCAAAAATAAATGTTCAAATTCATTTTGTAGTTAAACTTACAAATATAAAAACAAAACTAATACACACACATATTTAATTTGACATATTTTTAGATTAATTTTGAAGTTAAGAAAAATATATGTATTTTTTTTTATGTGAATACATGAATACTCCATGTGTACAACTTGAGTGGGCATAATGGTTAAGAACATGTGTTTCCTCCTAAGAGGTCACATGTTCAAATCCAAAGGGGGTAGGGTACATACACCTTCGTAGACTTTAGTAGTCGAATCCCTGCACGAAGGGGGTCCCTTGTCCCACAAACAAGGGGGTTATTATTATTATTTAATGAAATTCACTTAATTTTTTTTGTTGAAACTTAACAACACCTTTAAGTGAAGATGGTGTTCCTTTATTTTTATTCTAGGGTATGCCGTTGAACCTAGTCCCATTCTGTATTTTGCATATTTGAGCCATTATTAATAGAAATTATATGGTATTTTATGGCTTGAATGTATAGACACAATAATTCTTATTGCAATTGTGTGTTATAACCTCAATCACACCAAATGGCCTTTTTATCCTTTATCATATCCTATGCCATGCATCTTATCAAGATATTAGGAAACAACACGTTAGGATGAGACTAGATCATCATGGGATTTTCAGTCATGGATGTGAGTGATATAACCTTCACACTGATGAGGCATTATAGATATAACACCAGACCAACCTGGAATTACAAGATACCATATCTCCATTCCACTACAATAATTGTGATGCATGTTCTGATTTCACCTTTTGATCTCACTTTTCCGATATGCCCAAAATAAAATATGTTTTACCATTTGAATTCAATCAAGGTGAATATGAAAGAAAGGACAAGTTACACTCTCAAGTTTTTCTTCAATAGGGTTATGATGCCAGCCATGGCATTGTTGTCAATGGCTGTAACAAAGAGGAAAAATCAAACAAAGAACTTTCAGAGAAAGTTTAAACATTTGACTAGAAAATGAAATGCTAAGCTTGGACATGCATCTTTGTAGTTCTTCGACTTTCACATAGTAAGTAAACATTCACCAACAACTATGGTCAATTCATCATGCTGACAACACAACCTAAGAATCACATATAACAAATTGAAAAAAAAATAAAAGAACAATGTTCCCTATAAGGTTGGAGCATCGGTTACTTAGAATGCTTGCAATGATTACAATAGGGAAATACATGCTCATAGTGGGGTGCCTGGGAAAGAGAGAAACATGGATATTTGACTGATGATTGGCCACCCCATTGCAGTAAATGTCTACAAGAATAGAAATGAAAAAAAAATAATGCGAGAAAATGAGAAAAAAGAAAATTTCAAGTCATAAGCATGTTATGGAAATATACAGAACAAAATCAATTGGCATATAGTAGTTCTCTATTCTAAATTTGTTCGGTTTGAAATAGGAAAACAATGTTTCATTAGAATAGATTCAACTTGACCATTGTTGGAAAAATCGGTATTGAAAAAAAATTGGTGAGGGTTCGGAATATAATTTCTTAGAAAAAATAGACAAAACGTAGCAAGCATTAAAAATTACAAAATAAATTCAATTTTATATAAACCAACAAAGGCATCAAATAAACACATTGATACAAAAATATGAAAAAAACATCGATATATGTGATGTAATGGATGTCAAATAAAAAATAACAAGTCTAAGTCTACATTAAACTCTAATAGTTGTCCAGTCAAAGACTCAAAATAGATAACCAATACAAAATGACATCAAATATATAAACATATCTCATCTAAAATGACAAATATAGCATCAAATTCATCTCCCCTTTTTACAAGAAAAGGTCATGGCTCGTTTTCCACTAGAAGGTCCTACATCATCTATTTGATGTCCATTGGCGGGTGTAGTTGTATCAATCTATGTAGAAGGTGGTGTCCATGTTTCCTATAACACACTCGACCCCTAAGTAACCTTTATAGGTATGCGGCATCAAAATTTTGCTTACTTTAGTCATCTCGAATCATATCTCTGAGATCTCCATTCTCTTTTACTCAATCGTAGCTCTCTAACGACTACTACCAGACTCAAAGCTAAGCTCTAGATTTCAAGTTATGGCCTCCCGAAGTCCTTCGAGCATTTATCAGACATGGGCCACGTGGCTCCACCTCATTTTCAATGTCCCCAAGTTCCTACATCCATAGGGAGTTTCATCCACTGTTCAATCCAACGATGGGAAAAGGTCTTCATTTAACACAAATTAGAGGGAAGTTCGACATTCGGATTTGAACATATCTTCTCCTTTAGGCACACCTATCCTATGGAGTCTCGAATTCATGAACTCCCGAAAGAGCCCAGAATATCTCCACGTGGCTCCAGCCTTCTGTCCTTTTGACTTACCCATGACATTTTATCCCAAAACTATGCAGTCCCGAAGTTCATGATTCCCGAAGGATCCACCCTCACACGGGGTGACATGCTAAATGTGAAAGCAAGGACAGGTGAATCCCGAGCACTCCACTCGCCAAATGGGCCAAGTAAGAAAGTTCTAGGGGTACACATGGCAAGGTAGAGATGGCATGTGGCCCCTACAGTGGGTGACATATGTCATGTTTTAATGGGTGCATAGGGTTTACGAGACGTACAAATCCAAGTGACACGTGGCATGTCAGTCGTGGGTCCACGTCACCCTAGATGATGTCACTGTGCCACGTCACTCTGAACCAATGGTTTTCCTACGCCCTTAGATCTCACGGTCGAGAGGCATCCATGTAGATCCTTTGATCTACGAACTCCGTTACTTCGTAACTTCGGCGTTCGGGGGATCTGTGGTGTAACTTCCTCCTTACTCCCGGAGTGGTCAGCATCGGGATGACCATGGCCTCAATATAAAAGTCAGGCGAGATCTCAAAGGGTTCCTAGATATACAATCATCATCACTTCGCTGCTCCGGCCTTCGAGAGTTTTGACATTATGACCTCTTCGCTCTCCCGAAGCAAGACTTTGTCGAAGTACCATATGCGGGTCCCTCCACTGGACAATCGAATGGTTAAGATGGGTTCCTAATGAACTCCCCAAATCCACAACTCTCATTACTTCATAACTTTGGCGTTCAGGGAGTTTGGTGCTTTAACATCCCTATTCTCCCAATGTAGGAATTCTTTGAATTTCCCTCGGCGTAAATCCAACGACCAAGGGGACTCCCGAATACCCTGAGATCTGTGGCTCGCGTTACTTCGCGATCGATAAATGAATCAAGGTTTAACAGTGGGGTAGGTCTATCTTCCATGGTTAGGGAAACCACGGGGCGCCGGTTAACCTTGTGGGTAACAGTAACCATTAGTTTCCTTCGATCAGTTTACAAATGGTAAGGCCGTAACATTCTGTAGCTCTGAACTCCCAGAGTTTTGAAGCCAGAAAGGCTTATCTCCTTTTGGGTCTAGCATAGGGTTCCTCAACCTTGGTCATATGGGTCCTCCGAAACTCTTTGTGGGATATATGCTAATTCCTTTAGCCGTAAATGGGTTAAGGACATGGGAATGAGTCCTCGGTCACACAGGTAAAGGGTTTGAATGAGGCACCCTCCTTCCACATGGTTTGAACTTAGTTTTCCTGCGAAGGTATATTCGAGAGGTCGACAGGACCTAAGCATTCCAGTAAATCCTACCCCGACCCTATTGCAGACTTACGTTCCAAAACTCTCTAGCTTCTAAGTTGAGATAAGCAGACAACCATTCAAAAGCATGGGTTCATAGAGAGACAATACATATTTATACCTTAATCATTCCATATAGAAATCAGTCATAGACATATAAATATATTCAAACATTATTTTCATTTCAATACACAAAGTATGAAAATACTTATCATAAAACTAGAATCATGAAGCAACTACTGAAAGGGGTGCCTATTTCCACCCAACCATAGGCATAACCAATCTTGAATGAAATTACCATTGGCCACCCTCGAGCTATACCTTCATGCCCTAAGAGAGTCTATTTCTTCTTACTCAACGATAGTCAAGGATGGAGGTTACTCTCCTCCTCCCACAAGATCCTGGCAATGGGTTTTCTCTGTACCAAACAAGGATGCATGAACGAGTACTTCCATAGTCACTCATCAACCCCGTTTATCAAATTGAAACAAAAACCTCACCATCAACTCCTTATGTCCATAATGAGCGCATTTCCCAGTTCTTCCTCGAACCAGAGAGATGCAAGCGCTCTTTTCTCTTCTTGAGATTGGTCTTTCGACTTTGCTCTCTCGCACCTACCTCTTCCCACGAATTACCTCTTTTCTTTCCTTTCTCAACAAGGTTGCATGGGTCTAAATCCCCATCTCGTGGTCAGGTCTGGAAGTCTTGCAGATGGGAACTTTGCCCCATCTCCTCATTAACTCTTGAGGAGGACTCTTCCAGCTACCAATCTGACTGGTAATTCATTTATGGGTCAGAGGACTGTTCTGAGTCTGAGTCATTAAATCCAATAAGGTACTGGTTTGGTGGGGGGGTCATCTCAACTATTTCTAGTTCCCCTCACCATCTCTCTCATAACATCCATGGTCTATCTTGGTAAGCTCCCCTTTCAACAGTTATGCAACACTAATCCATTTTCTATTAATATCAAAAAATACATACATTGAACTTTTATAACAAAAAGGTTCATCAAA
>JASDQU010681131.1:67683-80276 GCA_032191745.1 Picea mariana
CATACATACAAGTACATTAACAGGCTCCTGGCCTTCAATACTTAGGCTCCCTGGCCTAACAAAACTCATAAGCCTACAACTTATACAAAACTTGGCTCACCAGCCTATAGAACATATTTACAATTCTTTGCATATGCATGATCTGCAACGGGGCTCGGCCTTGGGGACACTACAAATGTGGTTTTACCTTTTATCCACAAATGATTCCACTGTTTCCTCAATAAAATGTGATTATACCTTCTCAAAAAAATGGTTGTTGATGACCCATTACAATGTGGTTTTACCTTTTATCCACAAATGATTCCACCGTTTCCTCAATAAAATTTGATTCTACCTCGTGTTGTTGGTTTAACCGTGGTTGATAGTTCAGCCAAACTTGAAACAACATATTGGTTTAGCCTTGACTAGTTATCGTTCTCCACTGCAACTTCCAACTGAATATATGTTTTGTATGTAACTGATTTAATGATAAAAATACTATGACTTTTGATGAATGAGTCCATTCAATGTTGATATATATTCCTCTATCGCAGTTCTCTTATAGCCTCGTATGGTCCTTTCATTCTAAAGGAAAGGGCCAAGCTCTTAATCATGTTCAGAATCCATTGAAGGAACTACGAACACTGACACTCAATATATTCCTTATAAATATGCTAGAGAAGGAATATATGAGGATTCAAGTGTGTGATCAAGATTTCAATATCAACAGATTACACTCTTGGTTACACAACCATTCCCTTGGTGTCAACAATCATTGCATTTAAAAAAAAATTACATGTCCACATGAAGATTGTGGTAAGACATTCTCTTTCATTTTTAACTTGTGTGGGCATATGTGAACACACTGCACATATATGAACACACTCATAAGAGAACTATCATATGGTCCATTTGTAGAATTTGGAAAAAGATATGCACACGAATAAGTAAAAAGCTCACATAAAATCCATTTATGAGAAGAACTTGGCAAATCTGGTGAAGCTGCCCCTTCAAACCGAAGGGAAATTCTTCAAAAGTTTAAACTTCGATATGTGTTTTATCCCTTCATATCATTCATCAAACTTACGCTCAACATAAATTCCTTTCATCATTTTCACATATGGATTTTGTCGTCGTGCATGATGACACTCGTCAAAGATTAGCAGGTCAATGGGTTGAGAAAACTAAAATGTAGATTATCTAATAGAATTTGAGGTTTCATCACAAGTACCTTATTCAAAGCAATTTGTAGTTCAAATCCAGAGGGGGGTAGGGTATGTATACCTTCGTAGACTTTACTAGTCAAATCATTGGGCGGAGGGGGTCCCTTGTCCCACAAACAAGGAGTCCTCATACACCAGTTTGGTATTTGGCTTGATCGTGACCTTAAAAATAGATTATTATTATTATTATTATTGCCTCATACAATATGTAATCCAATGATCTTGGATATTAATGGTGATATGAAAACTTATAACTTTGTAGTAATAAAGTTTGCTTCTTGTACTTGTAATAAACAAACGTTATGAAAACAAGGGTGGTATATAACATCGAAAATATTGTGTCAATATGAATGTAAAATATGGTCATGTTAGGAATGCAAGGAGTGAGAAATGGGTTGTATTTAGCGATGAGTCAAAGACACATAATTTTTTCAACTTTGTCAAGTATGCAGTTCAACGTTGAGTGTGAAAAAACTTTGCGCAAACAATATAGAATGAGGGGAAGTCTAGCAATGCTTAGTCGACTAAGTACTGTTGACCGAAATGGTGGTCAACACACTCCATGATCATATTTGGTTTACATGGTGTGTACTCTGGTTTCTTATGATATTTTAAGGTTTTGTTTCATAACATAGAACCCTACCCTTGCTAAGTTGTGGTTGGGCATCTAGCCTCAAACTAGACGTGGGGTCCATGAAATGGACCCCAAGTAGGTGTAAGTTGTTGTGATCTCAATCTCACATCCAGTAAAAAGGAAATGAAATTATGATATGGAATTACTAGCCATACTAAAATCATGACCTTAGTCTTTCTTGGGTTCACCGCCAACTCCTTGTACTGTTAAAAATTAACAAGGGCAATTAGTTGCCTTTGTTGATTAAGGTTGGTTGTCATTGATGTCAACCCTTGAAGAAAGCCCCATAGCACAAAGGTTTGGGTAATGGACCCAAGATTTTTTGATGTAAATATGAATCATTATTGTTTTTTCATGGTTGATAAGAAGTAAATATGGATGAACTCCAAAGTGGTCCCCTTATGGTGAAAGCCCTCACAGGAAGACGTTTTGTGGAGTAAGAGAACCCATGCTTAATTGTGGAATAATGAGATGAAGGATAAATAATTTGTCAAGGAAAATATCCTAGATGGATAGTGCTTGTCATTTCATTTTCAGTGGTATGTGGAACATCACATAACCCCTCACGGTTAGAGAGTTATGGCCATGAGAAGTTGGAGACCCCAGGTTTGGGTAATGGACCCAAGTTTGTTTGATGGGTAACGGTATGAGTTATGATATATTTTCATATAATACTATTCTATATGGATATTACATGTCATGCCATTTCTGGTGGTAAGTGGAACGTCACATAACTACTCACAGTTTGAGAGTTATGGCCTTACGAAGTTGGAGGACCTTCATATGTCATCTAGAAGNCCCCAAAAGGTCAAAGTAGTCAAAGTGGTTTAAGAGATTTTAAAAGGTAAATAATAAAGTGAAGTAATGAGTGTATTATAATTCAAAGTGAATACAAAATAAATTATTTCAATAATAAATTTAATGGAAAAATTAGAAGTGGGTTAACCCAAAAATAAAGAATGTGGGGCCAAGTGACCTAGAAGATGTTTTTAAGGAAGCTACTTGGAGAGTATAAATAAGAGGCAAGGCTCTCTAATTTTAGATACACTTGAGCATATTGAATATATATAGGTTTTTGAGGTAACCAAGGATATATAAGCCGAAATTCTGAGGGAAGGTGAAGAAAAGAAGGCCGAAATGCAAGAAAGGATAAATTCTTTTGATTGTGCTTTCTAAGGTATGTTATTTACATGTCATCTCACCATTTTTGCTATAATTTTTTTTTTCTATAATGATTCAGACCATGAAATTCCTATTCCATTGATAAAACATATCCAAGTATCTATGGTAAAAAATTCAGCTTGTGAGTCATTTTATTTTTGGAGTTACACTCCGTGGAAAATAGGGTTTGTGGCTAGTCCTGAAACTAGTCAAAAACAAGTGTTCCAGGTAACAACGTCATAACTTCTTCATAACAGATCCAAATTCAGTGAAACAAAATGTGTTGTTTAAGTTATATTCTATAGTATTCAGTGTAACATTTTCAGATCATTTCAACAAATATTCCGTGCGGGGCATGCTCTACAAGGTCACTCTCTAGAATAAGCCAGAATTCAGCAAGGTATGTCATTCTTGCTATAAATCCTTTTCTGAGAGGTTCCAAGTAGTGACACTTGGAGGAATTTCACAAAATACACTGAAGAACATTTTGTATCAGTTTCAGATCTTTATACATTACAGGTACAAAGTTATGATTACTTCAAGTTAGGGTTGTTGACTAATCCAAAACTAGGCATGTGAGACTAAATAAAAGTTTGATGAAAATGCTAGTCTTTTGTTGTTAAAGTTAAGGAAGGTTTGTAGGAATGTGATCATATACACCAAGTCTATTACAGAGCTACAAATCAGATTTGGATGATGAAATTGATGAGGTTTTTTGGTTGAGGTACATGTTGAGTACATGGTTGAGACAAGTAGTTGATAAGTTGGCACATACATGAGGTGTATAGTTGATGATGTTGGTACATATTGATGAGTCATAGTTGATGAGTAGTTGACACACATGATTGGTACATACTTGGTACATGGTTGGATGCACTTGTTTATGGTACAGGTTGATTACAGGTTGTTTGGTACACGTTGGTGCACGGTTGATGCACTTGTTTATGGTACAGGTTGAGGTACAGGTTGATGCATGGTTGATGCATGATTCAGATTTATTGGTACAGGTTTACAACGGTATATCTCACAGTGATAGTGTGACAGTGGTTCCATAATTCTACTTCTACTTCAGGGTGGTTGGACAGGGCAAGGACAGGTGGTTGTGGCCACCTTCCAGTTGTAGCCGGAGAACATATGGGGGTTGTAGCCTCCTTCTGGTTGTAGCCAGAGAATTGGGGAGTTGGAGCTTCCTTCAAGTTGTATCCTGAGAAACTAGTGGGTTGGAGCCTCCTTCCAGTTGCAGCTAGAAAACAAAGGAAGTTGGTGCTTCCAATGAATGTAATTCTTCAAGACATATAAGAAAAAGTATTCAGTGGTTTTCTCTCAATTTGGGTTTCCACGTAAAAAACTGGTGTACTGTGTATGTGTATGATTGTTCATTTGTTCATTGCTTATTTACTCTGTAGTTATTGGATGATAATGCTTCATTGATATAACACTTGGATTATATGGTTAACAAGGATTAAATTGCTCTATTACTGATTCACCCCCCCTTTCATTAATCCAACAATTGGTATCAGAGCCGGTTCCTTAAGGAAACAGTTTAACCACTGGAAGGAGATCATGGATTATTCTGAGAATGGAGTACCAATGTTTAATGGTCATAATGGTTTTAAGTATGAGATGTGGAGCATACAAAAGGAAGTATTTTTACAAGCACAGGGACATTATATTTGGCTATCAGTTGTTACAAGATATGATAGTTCAAAAAGGGCAAAGACTGCAGCCAAGAAGGAATTGAGGAAAAAAAAAAAATAGCAATGGATTTCATTTGGGAAGGATTACCTAATCCAGTAAGAGAAAAGGTTGGTAAACGTTCATCATAAAAAGAACTTTGGGATAAGTTACATGACATATATTCTTCACCCATCAAAGATTCAGAAAATGTCAAAGAAGATGCAGAAACAAATCAAGAAGAATTATGTTCACCATGTCAAGAAGATTCAGAAGATGAAGAGTACATAATCACCAGAGGTATGTTGTTTTGTGTTAATTGTGCAAAACATGGACATCTTGAAATAGAATTCCATGAAGGAAATGAGACAGGAAAAATGATTGAAAAGGAAGACAATTATGAAGAAGAATTGATTAGTGCTTTAGATGAACTAAGAGAAGAAATCAATTCACTCAAGAAAAAATTGATGAAACAAAAGAAAAGTTGTCACATTTTTGAAGAAGCCCAACAGGCCATCGCGAACTTAAGAACTCAGCTAGAAGAAGCCAGAAAGATCGAAGAAAATCTTGAATATCAAAAGCAGTGTTTGGAAACCAACATAGCAGTGTTGTGAGTGGGAAATCCCTCTACGGACTAGCACTTAGGGTTTTATCATGCATGCAGAAAAGACCTAAAGATTCCTACTTTCTACCGTCATCTCAGATCTAATCCCCATTATTCTTAAGCAAATATGCAATTAAGAAGATCAAGTGATCATACCTTATTTTGGGTGTTTGATATCGATCCTTCTTCACGCTTGGTCGCTCTTTGACTACAGCTCTCCTCCCAAGGTTGACCTGCATTCACACAAGACAAACAAAGAACTCCAAATTCATTTGATCTACAGATTAATGGGTTAGAGATTTAATCAACATGTACGCAATAAATAATGAAAACCTCATATGGTGGGATGGGAAAAGTACTTATTTATTATTAACTTCACTAAAGAAACTTACAATGATGAAGTCAACCACTACTCCACGAACCTGGTCCTAGGCTCCTCTTAAACTGTCCTCCAACTTCTTTGCTCTATACTTCTCTTTTCACAAGGATGGCTAAAGGTTGGGACAAAGGGAATGCTCAATCGGGTATAGTTTCCTTACTATGATTCTCCTCCTTTCAAATGGGACCCCTACCCCTTCTTTTATAGGTTAGAAGGAGATAGGTATTTGGTCGAATGACCGGCCATGCATAGCCGAAAGGTTTAGTTAACTTACCCAAAACTGTGTGTTCCGTCGGAAACTTTTCTTTTTTCGTGATTTTGTAGGTACACGCGGGCTGTCTTGGGTCAGCTAGCGTGTACACGTGTGCAGTAATGGAGCAGGGTGTGTGGGCCTTCAAAAAAGGGGTTTTTAAGAAGAGTATTCAACAATGTTTTGGCAAAGAAGGAATCTGAGATGGCCTGATGCTAGGTAAGCATGTCTAGTGCAAATTAGGATTATAATAGATGCCCCCTAATGTGTGAGGTCAGAAGAGCATCTGATGGCAGAAATACATTAACAATCTTCACCGATGTTCCGAATAAGTGAGCCCGGGGACCAGAAATCGGGAGGTGTCATCTGGAAAATAATAATTGTCTCACCGAGGCGGGCATACCCATGCTTGAGATAAAATAAAATCATGGCTACCAATCAAATACACTGTAGATCCATGTCATATAACTATATAAAGTGTAGCTGCGAGCAATACACAGTGGAGCTACATCTCGAAATCAAAAAGATATACATGTAGAGTATCCATCTTCTAGAAGCTGATAAGGCCTAATGGCTAGAGATGAGGTATTCAGAGCTCAAGCAACAACTTCAAAATATTCAAAACTCGGGTAGGAGTGTACTATGAGTGTACGACTTCACTACCCAGAGGTCTTCGACGGCTCGTTGGTCATGGACTAGATAATCTTGATTATCAGACTGAAGGCTTCATTGATTTCGAACAAAGACTTGATTGGACTTTCGGGATGGTTGGGCATGAGGGCAAGAGACAAACTGCAGAGAGGTCGACTCAGGATTGGTAAAAACTTCCCTTGGACAATAGCATGACAAATGATGAGACTCAGGAAACATGGCATTAACATAAGTTTACGAGGCAGGAGGCAACGCAAACTCTCCATATGTTTGGAAGAATAACCAAATCGAGGAGGACACAACTCTATGTAGCGAGAACAAATTCCTAAGGTCGTATTAAATCCCAGAGCTTGAAGAACAAACGAAAGGATGTGCTTTGTCCAAGGGCGGCTCATTGTGCTGCCAAATAAAAAGAAAATACTTTTACCTTCCTCTTTTTGGGGTATATTTGATTTTTTTGTCTTTTTCAATAATGTTGGAAAGATTGAAAAAGAATAAAAGAATGCTACGTTACAAAGGAGGATCGAGTGTCGCAAACATACTAATTCCAAACGCACGGAACAAAGGGATGCTTAGGGAAAAGGGACATATGCAAGAAAAGGACACTCGGGAAAAATCCTCCAAGGGCCAAAGGTGTCAAGACACAGAGGCAAAGTGCTACAGGGCTTGCGTATAAGGCATGCTTTAGATGGTTCAGTTGAGAGCAACATGGAGCCGACATTAGGCCAAAGACGCGGGTATGCAAATGCGATTAATAAGACACACAATGGTAACGTCCTTCGATGTAAGTTTAATGAGCCCAGAGAAGGTAAGCTCAATGATTTTTCATATTTAGAGAGTCTGAAAAAACATAAAAGGAGACTCCAATGCGGTACCTTTTTCGAAGGTAGTCTAGTCAGTTCAAAAAAGGGGTAAACTAGAACCAAAAAGACGTCTATTCAAAACCATTTTAACGAGTGTGATAAATACAAGATCACTCGACCATTTTTTCATTTTTAAGGAGTCTGAAAAAAGCTTAACTATGGACTCCGTCAGGAATGNTCTTTTCAATTTTAGGGAGTCTGAAAAGATCTTAACTATGGACTCCGTGGGGGTTCCTTTTTCATACATTTAGTACCTCAAGCCCAAAAAAGGGTTAAAATGATACCTGAGGGTACTCTTCTAGAGAACTGGAGGTCCTTAGAGTATACCTTTGTTCGTACAGTTTACCGTCTGGACCGAAAAAGGGGTAAACTACCGCCAGACAGACGTGACTTCAGATTTCACTTTAACGAGTGTGAAAGGCCACAATATCCCTCGACAGTCTTTTCATTTTTAGAGGGTCTGAAAAGGGATTAAAAGAAGACCAGTTGGAGGTTGTGACTCAAGTATGAAACTGGTTCAGGTAGAGCCCACTGTTAGGCTCAGACCAAGAGTCTCTTCGATAGTCAACTTGGGAAGTCTCCCAAAAGGGAAGAAAACACAAACCACAGTGTAAGTCCTCCTGTGGTATAGAAACAATAGTCATGGATTCTAGGATAGACTCATATGAAGGAAATTCAAACTCCAAGAAATCACACAAACAAGGGTCGATAGTCCCAAAGGGTGAATTAAACTGACCATACTCCATATGACGATGGAGGTTTTGGCCAAGACAAGCAGAGTCTATCAACAAAGAATCACGATCACGAGGGCTTGAGGATCTATTAACAACAAGATCAGACTCAAAAGGATACTCAAGCCCACTTGGACCAAGAGGGGGAAGCAAGGGCTCCCATGCCCCCATTGGATACACCAATGGATCAATTGTTGATTCCAAGTCTCGAGAAGGAAAACATGATTGCATAGGTTCCTTCTCATAATCAATTGAACACCGAGGATAAGATGCCACATAATTAACCCGTGGCAGGGTAGAGTCTACACGAACGCTAGGAACATATAAAGGGGTAGTCTGAAATAACGCCAAATTAGGATGGTGATTATCGGGTGATAGCTGAACAATAGTGACAATGCTTCCATTGTGAGGGAAATGCATCTCCCAGAAGAACGTAGACACCACAACATTCATAGAATATACATAATCATGCCCGAGAAGCATATTGAAATATAATGGGCCTTGCACCACTATAACATCAACAAGGACAATTTTCCCACCTAACGAGATAGGCAACTGAGGAAGAACCCCTAAACAATCACTAGGACATCTGTCAAAATCCCACAACTCATGCGGAGTAGACACAAGCTTGGGAGATCCCAAGACTTTCCAAACCGAGGAGGATAAAATACTTGCGGAGGCTCCTTCATCCACTATACATCAATAAATGTTTGTTGAATTAACTTCAACCCTTATTTGAAAAGGTGTGGCAGAAGGAAGACGAGGCTCAACAAGGTCATTCCAATCAAAGGAAACCATCCTACGACTTGGAGGGGGTGTGCTCGAAACGAACAAAATGCCCCCTTGTTCTGAAAGGATTGAACTGGAAATGCTAAAAAAATAGTCGGTAGACACGCCACTCCCCAAAAGAAGAGTGGGATCATCCGATGACTGCATCGGCATGACCACTTTCGAATTCAATGGCTGAATAGGCTGTGAGACTACATGGTATAAAGGCACCTCACACCCCAAAAGAGGAGTGGGATCAGCTGATGACTGCATCAACATGACCACTTTCGCAACCAATGGATGAAGAGGCTGCGAGACTACATGGTCTAAAGGCACCTCACCCCCCAAAAGAGGAGTGGGATCAGCCGATGACTGCATCGACATGATCACTTTCTCAACCAATGGTTGAATAGGCTGAGAGACTACAAGGTATAAAGGCACCTCACCCCTCAAAAGAGTGGGATCAATCAATGACTGCATCAGCATGACCACTTTCTCAACCAATGGTTGCATAGACTGCAAGGAAACCTCAAAAGAATCATAATCAGAAGAGCTTGTAGACAGGGACCACAATCTTTGTACCTCTGTAATGTCAGGGCACAAATGAGTAAGATGATCTCCCTTGCAAAGCTTACAAGGGAAATTAGGCTTAAATCCTATCCGTCTAGGTTTCTCAACAGAATTAATGCCCCTAGCATGACTAGCAGTGATTGGTTGCACATCTCCAACATGACTTGCAAAGGTTGGTGATGGGTCGATAACATGACTCGCAGAGGCTACAAACCTCTTGCCAGTATGACTAGGAGGGACTGGACTTTTTCCCCCAGCATGACTTGCAGAGGGTGGGTGATTTCCCCCAACATAACTTGCAGAGGCTGGGTGTTTGTCTTCAATGTGACTTACAGAGGTTGTCGACCTATCTCCAACNTCTTCTTCCTATTCTTCCTCTTTCTATTTCATTTATACTTCTGGTTACTAGTAACTGTACTTTCACCAGAGGTAGGAGAAGGAGGAGGAGAAGACTTTGCTGATGAAGAAACATCAACAGGGTTCCCATGACATAAAGTGATTAACTGAGAAGCATCAAGAGAATTTGGGACATTTGGAATGGTACCCAACCAAACCGGTAATCCCACATTCAACCCAGGAATGTACAAAGTGGCCATCAAAGGGACACCAACGTTTCCGAAGAAAGGAAAAGCACAAAAATCCCCTTGCGAATGGGTTCCTTGGTTAGTATCATCAAGAACTTTAGCCATGAATATCTTATGCACAGGTTCTCCCTTTTCGGGATTATTCAAGTCCGTAAAAGTCTCACACACTGACTCTGGCGAACCAGTGTTATCAAAACAACGCCTATAAAGAGGCGGCTCCACATTTCTAAGTGGAAGATTGAAAAGTCCTCTCAATCGGCGAAGTGGGCGGTCTACCACCCTAGGTCAGAGACACAAAGCCACGAATGACTAACTCACTATGGAAAACTAAGGAGGATAGAGCACACACACTAAAATTTCCTAAAGACAAATCAAGAAAACGACTAACTAGTTGGAAGAACAGTTACACCAACCAACACTAGAGCAACTTACCAATGCAAGTGCAACTCGAAAATGGAAGCACCCTCCGAGTATACTCTGTAAAGTGTGGCCCGATGTCTGCCCTAGGTACCACAGTATACCCCCACAGTCACAAGTGTATGTCTCTAAAAAATATAGGCAACTAGGTTTCCAGTGCGTGAACAATCACCAGGTGGGTACAGGCGAAATTCGGGTAGACCACAATAAGCAGGGTATCGAGCCTGAAACCTATCAAGGGTATCGAAGGAAAGTGGTCTGGAAGACAATTGAGGACCTCGAACGGATTTGAGACCCATGAAGCTCCATGGCAAATGAAATCGATGGAATCCCAAGACAAGCCCTCTATATGTGTTCTCCACTATGATTGGTCCAGCTTTGGAGGGGTTATCTCCGCTACCTTTTCGCACACGACCTCGTGTTTAGCCCCTATGTTAGAGGGGGGTCCCGGATAACTTTACATGATAACAAGTGTTTCAGGTAAAAACATCATAACTTCTTCATAACAGATCCAAATTCAGTGAAACAAAATGTGTTTTTGATCCAGAATCGGATCCAGAAGCCTGACAGGGCTTAAAAATGCTCAAAAATGAAAGTGCTCGAAATCCAACGAAACTAGTTCCATTGCATCCGTCTCGTCTTCCTAATTCCTTCCATATATTTACTTCGTCAAACGAGCTCCGTATGCAAAAGATATTGCGTTCTGTCCGAAAACCCAAACAGGCAAAAAAAGGGGGATGACCGTACAGTCCGTACAGTGCCACATGGCATGCTGACTGTACAGGCCGTACGGCCATACAGGTGATGTGGCAACCCCTGGAGGTGACACATGGTAGGTGATGGAGCACATGTACGGGCAGATAGCTGGACCAATCTATGGGTGACACGTGTCACCACTATAAGGGTGACACGTGGCACGGGATGACGTCAGTAGCTGACTGGGCAGGTGATGTGGCGTACGACATTTGACGCGTGACAGACATGTGGGGCATTCAAAATTCAACACTTGGCACTTTATGATTGGTTGTTGAGGTGCCACATGGCCCAGTCATGGGCTGCCACGTGGCACCCTGTGGTTGGCTAGTGGTTTTGTATAAAATTATATGGTTTTCCCCGGGGTTGAACCCCCGTCCTCTCCTCCGGGCANTTATATATACAGAAAAAATATATTTATGTTTGATAAAAGGATAAGTCGGCGGGGGAAAGGGCTGGGGCTTAGCCCCAGCCCTCAGCACGGTTTCATTGCCACACAACCACGGTTCAATATACATCCCACGGTTCAACATATGCCACCACATGACCGTGCGACAGGACACGGGATAGGGACTAGCCCTCGGATCTTGGGCGGATCCCACAGGACCAGGAGCGTGTCCACCTTTTGGGCATGGGAGGTTATAACTATTAGCCCGCGGATATATGCAGAGCCAAGAGACCAGGAGCCAGTGCGCATGGGAAGGGCCAGTGCATAGCCCGAGGGGCTAGCGCTCGGCCATATGGCCCCATCTGACTCTGCCAAAGGGTGCGCGCGCCAGACAAGGGGGATTATCCCCAAATATTTGCAAATGTGGGTTTTTTTCTATAGTTTGGAAATTTCATTTGATATTATGCCTATTTTTAATTGATTTTCTCCATTTTTGGGAGATATTGGGCATTTTTGGAGCCCAAATTTTGGGAGGAAGTTGGGGGTGGATAAACAACTTCAGATATATAAAAACCAGGCATGATTGAGGCCATGCGAGGATAGGCAGAGCAGAGTTATGCTGAAGGGAAGCCAATCCAAATCCATTTTTATGCAGGGAAGCTATTGAGGAGCAGACGCTTGCGGGCCATTTCTGGGAGCTCCGGACGTCCGTTTTGCATGTCATTTTCTTTGCAGGGTTCTAGAGATCTGGAAGAACATGGCCAGATCATTCTTGTAGCCAATTGGCACTGCTGCGATGTACTTTTGAGCTTTTGAACAGAAATAAAGAAGCCTCCCCCACAGAGACAAAGGCCCGGAGACGTAGGCAATGTTGTGCCGAACTCCGTTATCAATCCTCGTGTTATGGTTTGTTGTTTATTACTTCATTTCAAATCTTCATATGTGTATATGGATTTCATAATTC